>JASDQU011314534.1:20159-33236 GCA_032191745.1 Picea mariana
GATGCCACTTGGGAACCAGCTACCATTCTGCAACAGTTTCCACATCTCAAGCCTTGAGGACAAGGCTGTTTTTAAGGGGGCGGACATGTTAAGGTCCTAACCTGCACATAAGTAGATCAATGTATTCGGATGTAATAAAGGTCAATCTTAATAAGACCTTTCAATAAAATAGAATAAGGCAGATGTAAGAAGACCTAATAGAAGCTTCCGCTTCTAGAAGGATCTTCCTCTAGATGCTTCTCTTAATAGACATATTTAGTATAAATAAGGGTCAAGGGTATGAAAAAACCTAGCTTGGATATTATTGTAACAGAGAGCTGCTCGACTGGAGGTTGCCCCCTCGAAGAGGCCTGTGAACATTGCTATCTGATTCAAAGTGCTATTTCTGTTGCTATTTCGTATATCATTTCTGTGTATTGTGAAGATTATGCTGGATATTTTACTGTTATTCTGTCATTTCTAGCATTTCATTTCTGTTCTGCATATTTTATATATCTGGTATCGTGCAGTGTGAAAAGAGGTCGTGAAAAATCAGCCTCACTCCTACCATGTAGGTGTGAAAAGATACCATCGAAATGTCCACAAACTTCTCTACAACTCTCCAAAAAATTATGCCAACAAGTAGCCACTAAACCCTATCGATGGTTGTCCACAAAATCCACCCAAAAAATGTCTAAAACAGTCCACCAATATGTTGTCCAAAACTCAAGAAAAATCAACCACCAAGCTCTCATACCATGAAGATTTTCTAGTTCCTAACAAGCTGCCAACTAGGTATGTATTTGACCTCAAGTTGGCTCTAAGTTTCAACTGTCAAACAAGGGTTTGTTTTTGTTTTATAATAACAAATTGTTCAATAAATTTTTTTTTGTCCTGTTATGGTTACATATGCTATATAGGTGCTCTAGCATGTAGTTTTTGTCACAAGATGTTAGCACATGCATACCATAAATTATGTAACACACCTAGAGATATTTTAGAGCTGAAATAATGTTGTTCTAAACACTATCATACATGAAAATGAACATAGGTATTTTTGGTCAACATGACCCTGGATAAAACCAACCCCGGGGAAAACCAATTTGGAATATGAGTGTATATATGTGGAGAAAATAAGTTGGAATACAACAAGTTCAATAAACAGATGAATCTGATACAATAGCATCTTGAACAAACATGAAACAGAAGTCCAAATGGTAGAGATGCACCCTGGGATGGTGCGCCCTCCTCACAAGTTGCCAAAAAAACTGAGCTGAAGTGCTCTTCCCACTGGAAGATCTGATGGAGAAACCCTTGCACCAAACTATGCATATGTGCTATATCTCTCCACTGAAATTGTCCTCACTGCAATATGAGCACTGTAAATCCTCCCTGCTAGTTGTGCGTCCTCCTCCTAGAAAGAATAGGCTCCACAAATAAATGAAGGACTAAGCCTCTTGGCTACCTCCATGAATGGGGGCGCCCAAGATTTCCTCACTCAATGCCTCCAACCTCATCCTCATGCTCCTCTCCCAACTCTCTTGGTGAACATAACAAGGAATGATGATCCTCTCCTTTACCCTTGCGCCCTCCTTAAGGAAGCATACAGAAAATTAAAGTATGTGTGGATGAGATCATCTCATCTCATCCCTAATCAATGGTTGAGATCATCTCAAAAGAATCTCAACTCAAAACCCACTTTACTTAAGTTTCCATAGTTTCACTTTATGTCATTCAATTCACCCACAAAGTGAATTAATAGTCATTTTAGTCTTAAATGACCAAAATTCACTTTTGACATAAAGTACATGGTACAAAGTATTTCCCTCTTGTGTTTAGAGGCTCACAAACACAATAGGACCACTTTCCAAGGTACCCAAATCTCAACAATTCTCGGCTCCAACAATCTCTCCATGGGTCATATAGGACAATTCTATGTGTTTGGGTGCACAAGTTAGAGGAACATAAATTGAAATATTAATTTTACAAGGTAGTTACATTACTGAAAATAGTGAATTTTTAGTCCCTTGTTTACAAATCATTTACATAATATAAAATAAATATGTGTATATATCTAAATTAGATTACTTAAATATCATTTTTTTCTGTATAATTTAAGCAATGAACACAATTAAGATTTTACCAAAGGAACTTTCCAAGAATTTTTTACTTTATTATTACAAGGTTTTGAATAAGACATATGCATAGTTTCTTTCAAGATTTGTTTGAAGAGAAAAGCTTATATTTATGATGTTGGGGTTCGTATTGTATGGAGCTTTTAAAAATAATAACTTTCAAATAAGAGTAGGTAAAGATAAATTAACGTCAATTAGCCAAGTGCACATTATTTTTTCGAAGGTGAAAAAATATATCATAACTCAAGTCAAGTGGCAATGAAGATAGTTATTATTGGTTGTTCTCTACTAATGTAAGTTGATTCATTACTTTTATTTAAGACAAACTTGTTTCCTTACATCAAAACTAGTATTAGGTCTTACTCGAGGACCAAGATCCAATTTAAACCTATCTAGTACCTGCAAGAAAACCATCATCCCTTGTGGTCATCACTAAGGCTACCTCCAATAATATTGTATGCTTTATAATAACATCTAATTTTAACCTACTAAATAAGGAAAACAAATACACATTGTAACATCCTCACTATAATCCCTGATTTAATTAATGTTTAATGTATATATAATGTGTGGGTATGGTCAAAGAGATGTAATATGTGAATTGTATTTCTATGTTTTAATAATAAAATGTGATGCCATCTGCTAAGGGAACATTGACATACATGGGGGATGAATTAATCCAGAAGATGGGGGAGGGTCTAAGAGAATGGCCAAGAGGGGTCCAAGGGAGAATTACCCATGTATATTAATTCAACCCATTTTCCTAAATTTGCTACTGGTCTATAAACCTTCTTATTTCTAATTGAGTGTTCCCAAAGCCAATCATTGAATAAATGTAAGAGGGTGGGTGTGAGTGGTCACATCCCATAATTATTGGGAACATGGGAGACGAGTATAATCATCTTGGGGAAGTGTATGAGTCAAACAAGAAAATCCAAATGAGAGGAAATCTATATGGGTTGCTACAACAATTTTACAGAATCAGTTTTTGGGCATGAGCAACAAGTAGAGAGGAAGAAAGAGAGCTTGGAGCTGGAACATCCATGGAGGGAGAATTCTAGAGTATGTTGGAGCATTTTTGAAGCTGAACACTGAAGAGCGAGGTTGTCAAGCATGAAGAGTGAAGTCTTGTGTGAGTTGCGTTGTAACAAGAAGTATTTGTTGTGGTTCGCTAGTAGTTTCCCTAGTAGTGAGTTCCCTTGGGTTCTCATGAAAGAGATTATTTGTCACATGTGACTGAGAGACGCTAATAAACCAATGGGATGTTCATGGGACTAGAGATCAGTGGAGGCGTACATTCCTTGGGTTGGGCAGGTCGAGAGGAAGAGAGTTGGTGGAAAATATGGTCCTTGGGTTGGGCAGGTCGAGAGGAAGAGAGTTGGTGGAAAATATGGATAGTTAGAGAAGAATATCAATGGGATGTGAGTTTTATGAGTCATGAGTGAACAATAAGAGTCTACTCTCTTTTGTGGATTACTAGCCTCATCTTGGAGGTGATTGGTTGTTGAGATTTGGAACAATCAGTGTATGATTGGGTGGAACGTCCAACCCAAGTAGTTGATTACACAACAAAATTAAAAATAAGTGTTTTATATGTATATGAGTTAAACTATTATGCATGAATTCTATGTATTTAAGAATAATTTATATGTTGTTGTGTTGAATTATCAAATTACATTCATATCTATTTAATATGTTGTAAATGCACAAATTTAATAGTAGCTAAGAATAGCTAAATTTGACTGTAATTCGTAACTGGAAGCTATAGAAATTTTGTAACAATTCAAAACACAAGGCATACATAAATTCAAAATCATCCTTTTATTGTTCATAACTTTTTTTCATTTATCAAGGCATCCGTTAACATGTTTACTTTTTAACATTTACCTAATCACATTAAAAAATTACTGTAAGGATATGTAATTGCCAAGCTCCATTTATCAACCTAATACAACCAAACGTTTCATATTACCACAAACGAATTACCACAAACGTTTTATATTGGAGGCACGGATTCTCACTGTATTGGAGACACGCGTTCTTAGCCGTTACCTCTCGGGATTCTCAGCCGCGAGTTAGTGGCTGTGCTAGTATTATTTTCAAGCAGACTTTAGTGTACAT
This sequence comes from Picea mariana, assembly GCA_032191745.1. Taxonomy (NCBI): domain Eukaryota; kingdom Viridiplantae; phylum Streptophyta; class Pinopsida; order Pinales; family Pinaceae; genus Picea; species Picea mariana. Next base: position 24,395 of record JASDQU011314534.1, read on the forward strand.
GTTATTATTCAACTAACAGCGTAATTGTTGGGCACAAAGAAAACTTCATGAAGCAAAATACGTCATCTTTATGCATCTAGCTGATATCTCATGGACGAGAAAGATTTAGAAGTGGTTATTATTGATTTATCTAAATTGAGAGCTCAAAGTATAGCAACAGGCATACATAGGGATGACGAAAATCAGGAGCGAAATCTCAACTATGTGCAGATGGATGAGCAATAAATGACAAATTGCTCAAGTAATCCTCGTCATGTAATTCCGGCCATGGCGAAGAGGGCTGCCATTGAGAAGATTCTGACTAAATTCTATTGGTGTTGTTATTGTTGTCATCATTATCAGGGAAATCCAGCAGAAGCTCCGGAAAATCTAGTAAATCCTCGTGGGCCTTATCTTCTGTGTGGCCCATGGTCATATCAGCCAAACATGAAAGCATGATCTACATCTAAAGTCCAAGTGAACACATTCGTTTTAAGGAGAGAAGTGAGAGGAGCTGCAATCTTTCAATAATTTCGAAAAAACTTCCTATAATATCCCRTTAAACCCAAAAAACCATGCAAACTCTTAATATGTTTAGGGCGAGGGAAATATTGCATAGATTCAATTTTCTTAGGATCCACTCAGACACCAACCTTGCCGACAATTTGACCCAGGTATTCCACTTCGGAGTCACCAAAGGAACATTTATATTGTTTGAGGAAATGTTGGTGCTTAGAGAGTATATGGAGAACTCGATTCACATGGGAGTGATGGGATTGCCAAGTTTTACTATAGATGAGAATATCATCAAAGAAAACTAAGACAAAATGATGGAGAAAAGGACGTAAGACATGATTCATAAGACTTTGGAAAGTGGAAGGAGAATTACACAATCCAAAGGGAATTACCTAGAATTCATAATGACCCTCGTGAATTTGAAATGTAGTCTTGGGAATTTCTTCTTATTTCATATGGATCTGGTGGTAGCCAGAATGCAGATCCAATTTTGTGAAGTACTAAGAACCACTCAATTCATCCAAGAGATCATCAATGACATGAATGGAAAATTTTTCTTTGATTGTGAGTTTGTTGAGGGCATGGAAATCAGGACAGATGCGCCAAGTACCTTCTTCTTGAGTACCATGACCATAGGAGAGGAATAGGGGCTAGTACTAGGACAAATAACACTAGATTCTAGTAATCCATGAACATTTTTCTCAATTTAATTATTATCGAAAAATATATGACGATAAGGCTGAACATTGGGAGGAATATTGCTTGGGATAAGAGGGATGGAATGATCATGGACTCCATGGGAAGGGGCAAGTTCTTTGGGGGTGGTAAAAATAACTTGGTGGTGGGAGAGGATAGATTGGAGGTTGGGATGCACATAATGTGTCTTAATAGAATGAATGGAGTGGAGTTGGGATATAATTTCTGAATGAACTTTTTTGAGGCGTTTTTCCATGCGATGTGAGTTGATGATCTTAGGGGAGCCTGATGTGATTCCTTGGAACTTATATTGTTGTCCCTCATGTTGGAATTGCATGGTTAAGTCCTTAAAATCCATGAGAATGGGGCCTAGAGTGTGTAACCATTCTGAACCAAGAACAATGTCACAACCACCTATTGTTCATGAGATTAATCCTAAGGCTCAAATAATAATGTCAGACATCAGTAGTATTTAAAGAAAATGTTTTAATGAGAGCTTTTCCTACCTTCAATTTTATGAGAAATGATCTTTAATTGAAATAAATAATAGGACAGTACAGAGGCTATATTTCGTTATCCGAGTCAAAATTATAATATCAAATGGTTTAGAAAAGACTTATAAAACTTTTAAAAAAAGTCAGGCATCAATTACAGATAAGTCTCACCTTGCTTGTAGTGGAAGAAAGGTAAATAACACACCCTTGAACATGATATAAAAAAACAATAATTCATGCAGATCGCAGGTCTTGTTTTACTCACAATAATGACAGAGGAAAAATTGTTTACTGAATGAATTGTCGGTATAATATGATCACAATATTTGTAATACTAAATTTCAACCAATCGCTCTTCAAGGAATTACATAAAGAAATTCGGGGAAATGGAATCTTGGAGGAAACACATAACTCAAATTGAACAAAAATTAGAATCTTTGTCTGCACTTGTAGTAATACTCAAAAATAGAGTTTCTCTATTACATTCGGTAAGAAACATCCTTGAATAGATCTTGAATCTATGTATTTATACAAAATCTATCATAATTGAAAACAGTTGCACTTCTTACAATATTTAACTAAAAACAACATACATCTGAATCAAACAACAACACGTAGATTTTGATGAGTTTCGTTGTTGCTTTCCCCTGTCCCTTTAGTTGTTGGTAGAAGTGCTCCTTTTTCCTTAGTCCTTTGGGTTTGGTACACATGTCATTAAGGCCACCTTAATCATTTGTCATATTATCTTGGTCGTTTTAATTCTGTTTCCATCTGTCCCTTCGGATATATTCAGTGGGGAAATGAATCATTGTCGAGGTCATGGGGGGAGGATAATCAGACAAATTGCACAGCATTGGCTTGTCAAGGGGTGGATAACGGTCACAGGGAAGAGTAACCGTCTATGGAAATAATGATGAGGGAACGCGTGCATGATGATGAGGTGGGATAAGTGGAGGTTAGAATGCAGGTGGACAAGGTAAGTGACTTGTTGGAAGGTGAAAGGTAGAGAGGGTGGAAGGAAAGGAAATTGTGCACGTTTTCTCACTTGCTCCTAGATATGCTTGATTTTCCATGTTCAATGCATTGGGTGCATCTAGCCATCAATTTCACCATGAACCTTGAGGGCTCAATCTTTTCATTTACTTCGAAGGAAAACAATTTCCTTTGTATTTGGGGCAACTTTTCTTGGATCTTGTTCACCTCTTGGACTGTGGCCTGAAACTATGAACTTGGATTAACTAGTCATTTATTGATTTTAAAAAGATCGATTTGGCTCATTCCTTGAATGGATGTCAGAGTTTCTTCTTTTTTCTTTCTGGAATTTTGGTGGTTCATTTCTATCTCAATTTGCCCCAGGGATTCTGAGATATTTCTCCACTCAAACTCAATCATATTTTGTTTAATGGTGAAAATGCCTCCAGACAAGATTCTTTCACCTGTTTGGAAAATTTCTTGTCGTCTTCCATATTTTTTTCCCATAACTTTAGGGCCATCTCACCTCTTAATTATTTAGAATAAGAGAGAAGAGGAAAATCAAGGACACTAGCTTTTTGCATCAATATGAGGACTTCTTGAAACTTAGACCGGGTTGAGTGGGATTTGTTTTCTTTGAAATAGATATCCTTTAGGGAAACGTCTACAACCTAATAGCATTTCTGGATGGCAGCTACTTTCAAATAAAGATCATGCTGGGAAACTTCCAGTTTCTCATTGATTTCCAGTGCTTGAGTTTTGAAGGCCCCGATGTCTATCATGGTACCCTCAATTAGGGCCAATATGGCTTGCAACTATTCTATCAACTCGTCACACTGAGTGACTAGACCTTGGTTGGTTTTTGAATTCTAGTGGAGCTTCTCAAAGTTATCCTAAAGTTGTTGAATTTGTTGCTGATCACTAGCCCTGATTTGCTCGAAATCCTAGTTCATTTTGTTTCTTATGGTCTGCTCTATGGTATATATATGGTTTTGCAAGTGTTCCACCAATAGGAACTTATGTCACAGTTGTTTGGTCAAATTTTCCACATACCATTGATTGGAAGTGGCAAAAACACCTACGAACCTGCAACTTATTTTGCAAATTCTGGACCATTTTGTTGATTCGCGTCATATAATAGTCTTTGTCTTTTAGTTATGACTCCATACTTTTGGTGAGATTCTATTTTCATCATGGACTTTTGTTTATTACTAAAGAATAAATCTGAAGGAGGCATCTCTTCGGGCAAGATGTGAGTAAGATCACCCACAAAAGTGATTTCAGAATTAGGATTTCCAAAGCTGGTCTATAGAGGGGTTAAGGATGCAATGGGAGAGGCAAATTCGGTGGAATGTTGTTGTCCAGTTGTATTGGGGGTGCCAGCAAGAGTTGTTGGTGTTGAATGGGAGATAATTTGTCCTAGATTCATGAAGGCCTCGATCTATGCTATCACCTTTGGATCATTTATCCCTGATAGTGACATTCTTATCTTCTAAAATAATACCTTTGGGATTTTGGGGACCTTTTCAAATTTGGGTTTATTAGAGGAGCCCAACTCAGATCCTGTAGACTTAGCTTCCCGTGAAGGAGGATTGGCTATTGATTCTCCCTACAGTGTCTTTGGTAGACTATTCCGCTTGTGTTTCTGAAAGATGAGGAAACCAACTTGTTGGTCTGGTGGCAGGGTAAGGAATCTCTTTTGGACTTCCTCATAAGATCTCACTCCTCTGAATATTTATTCATATGGGGAATTCTCATGCATGTACCACTTCATGTTGAAATGATCCATATGGTTTTCCACTATCTTATGTGGATCATGTTTTTTGAACTTGAGGTAAACCAATTCGACGTCATCCAGGGTTGTGGCCTCAACTTTAGAGTGACAAAAATCCAATAATGTAAACATGCCAACTTGAATTGGGAAGGTCGGACATACCTTTTTTTGAGTTACTTTCAGCTCCTTGCTGATACCTCCCACCACTGTTTGGTATGCCACTTCTTTGCACACCAGCCTATCGGATAAAAATTGTGGGAGATCATGAGGGGGAACTGAGCAACCAAAAGATCTGATGTAGCATAATTTCTCCTCACTGAACCAATCTGCGAGCTTGCCTAGTTTTCCCATAATCCTCTCTGAAATCCGGGGGGGTAGGTGACCATAAATGGCTATGTGAACAGGTACTATGACATTGTGACAGATTTAATAAAATAAATCCATAGATTTATTCTCTCATAACTTGGAGTGATAAAAATGAATAGGCTTTGAACTGGATGGGGTCCAACTCTGATCTAAAAATGAATAAGACTTGTATTCTTGAAAATATTTGCAAGTTAATTTTATGTGTTAAAATGAAAATGGATCAACTTTGCAACACAAATTTAATAGGATTTACTCATTCAAGATGCATATAAACAACAACAAAATCAGTGAACATAAATCACATAACATAGCAAATGATAAAGGAGTTCATCCCTCTCTTGGGATAATCTCTTGGTCTAGCTTCCAATGGATCATTTGTATTATTTTCTCAAAGTTCTCAAAAATGTGCTTTACAATGCTCAAAATGCCTAATAGATTGCTCCAATGTCTCTAGAACATCCAAAAATCCCTAGCTGGGATTTTTTGGCACCTCGTTTGGCCAAAAATTGAAGAAGATAGGCTTCCTAGAAGTCCCCTCTTCAAGCTTGTTGTCTTTGCATATACAAAACGCACCCTTGTTGGCTCAACCTAGCCCACACGTATTTTAAAGCGTAAAAACTTGGCATCGGGTGCAATCGCACAACCGGTATAAACTATCCAATGGTTATGCGTTGGCCTTTAACTACCAAGGCCCGTGGGCACATGGTCACCACATGACTATGCACAATACACAACAGGGCTAAAGTTCAAACTGTTTACAAAACCATAAGGTTAAACCGCGCACATACACGTTGGTCACATGTTATGTCAAACCGCGTGCATTCAAAATAGTTACAACATATATTACTGTGGGTTTAACCACCCGTAGCACTAGTCATATGCAATACACATATATATAACCATGGGTCGGGGCTTAGCCCCGGCCCGGTTCACACCCCAATACACAATTTTGCAAATTCAAATATATTACAATGCATATATATGTTAAGCAACATGTGCAGGCGCACCGGTTGGGTGGCCTTTCCCAAGGCTTTACCCTGCCCGGAGGTCACAGGGTCGACTCCTACCAAGTGCAAAGATTTTAATCCAATAAATAGGTGACACGTGGCGGCCATTGACTGGGCCACGTGTATCCATCCCATTCGGTGCCAACAAACCATGTCACATGCCAATTGTCCCAATAACTGCCTGCCACATGTCATATGGCCTACCACGTGTCATACGACATGCCACGTCAGCATCTGTACGGACTGTACAGACTATACAATCAACATCCCTTTTTTTTACCTGTTTGTCATTTTGAAAAAAACGTGATATCTCTCGCTCCTGACATTTGTTTGAACCCAAACAAGCTGCGTTGGGTTCGTAACAATGAGGCCTACACTATCATTCGATTTGAAGTGATTTCGAACACTTTTAATTTTTGAGCAAAATTTAATCCCCTAGATCACACCTCCCCATTGGAAAGATTTTGGACCTCCAAAAGACTATTTTAAGTCTATTTGAAGATGAGGGTATAGTTCCCTCACTCTTCCAACCTCAATCCACTTGGCTTTAATTGGATTTATACCTTTAAGACCAACTCGAAGATACTCCACATTTCCTCATTTTGAAGTTTGCATTCTCCTGTCAAGGATGGTGTCTTCATGCAGCTCTGTAAGATATTCTGGGGAAAAATCATCTATAGAAGGAATATGAACACACTCTCCTTGATCATCAATCAAAGGAGGCTCGTACAATTTCAAATTCTCAACATTAACAACTGCATACATTTGCATATAAGGAGGCAAATCTAAATGGAAGGAATTTTTACCAATTTTGTCGATATTCTTGAAAGGACCATATTGAATTGGTTTGAGTTTTTTACCTTCTCCTTTAAGCATCTCCTTACTGATGTAAAGCCAAAATTCATCTCCAACTTGGAAACTGTGATCAACACGATGCTTGTCATGTCTCGTCTTGTACTTGGCTTGATTCTTTTCCAACTACTCTTGCACCATTTGATGTATCGACTGAATTTGTTCAATGAACTTTTCTTCCCTATCAATGTCATATTGACCTTCAATAGATATATCCTTCCCAAAGATAAAATCTAAAGGAGATTTGGGAATATAGCCAAAACATGCTTCAAATGGCGACGTCTGAGTTGAAGAGTGCTTAGCTCGATTGTAAGCATGTTGAATGTAGTGAAAATGCTCATCCCAAAGTTTAGGATGCTTGCTGCAATAAGAACGAAGAAGATGCACCATTGTTCGATTTACCACTTATGTCTAACCATCTTTTTGTGGATGAAAAGATGTTCTCTTTTTCAGTTTGGTGTCCATGAGTGCCCATAAGCTCGACCAAAAACTTCCAACAAATCGAGAATCCCGATCAGAAATAATGGATTTAGGCAATCTGTTGGTTGTGGAGCCTGATTATCTTCATGATTCAGAGGTCCTTGCTTTCAGCCGTGTTTATACCCCATGAAGTATTTACACCCCAAAAGTATGTACACTCTTCCACGCGGGGGAGTGCAGAGGGAGCGTACCCCCTCTGCGGGGTCCGGGGGGTCCATTCCCCCGGCTGGGGGGTCTGGGGGCAAGCGGGCCCCCAGCGAGGGTTCGGGGGTGAAGCCCCCAAAGCAAAAATTGCCTTGTAAAAGTATATGTAATTTCATTGTAAATATGGACCGTTCATTATAAGGTCGCAGATCTAACGGTAGAGATTATGTTAGGGTTTTTTGCCCTAGAAGGCAACCCTCTTTTATGAGGGAAATGTATTACGGCTATGTATGATGGTGAATATTGTATTCTGAGAGAGGAGACTGTGAGAGAAAGAAGAGGAAGTTACAACGAGTTTTGCTGTAGGTTGCATCCCTTCTTTTGTTGGATAATAATAAAGGAAGGACCTGGCAATTTCTCTGGTGGACGTAGCCCACACTGGGTGAACCACGTAAATCTGTCTCTCTCTCTTGTATTGTGTGTCTTCTGTGTTTTGTTTCTGCATTTGTTTTATTTTATTGCTCCTTGGTCCTGTTTTTATAACACAATCCAAAATGCACCCAAACATTTTGAAAAAACATTTGTGCCATTTGTTCAGCTGTAACCTGCTTCGTACAAGGCATCAAAATACACATTTTGCTAAATCGATCAACCACAACATAAAGATAATCATGATTTCTTCTAGACATAGGTAGCCCTCCTACAAAGTCCATGGAAATACTTTCCCAAGGACGAGAAGGAACCGGAAGTGGAGTATACAAACCCAAATTTCGATTGCTAGGTTTACTTGTGGCACATAACGAAAATCCTTGAACATATCTGGAAACACTTTCATTCATTTTAGGCCAGTAGCAGTATCTTTGCAAATTAGCCACTACCTTGCCTACACCAAAATGACCATCAATAAGAGAAGAATGAGCTTCTCTTATAATGTTGATTCTTTCCCCCTATGGAATACATATCTTGCCAAGATGATGCAAAATATTATCATGCACATGATAATCCAATTCCTCAACATGGTTAGAATGACATAAAGTTTCATATACTTCTTTAAAATCAGTATCCAAAGCATATTGCTCAACATAAATTTCATGCATGATAGGACTATGCTTAAGAATAACTGAAGCACTAATAATAGGCCTTGAAAGCATATCAACAACTTTGTTATAAATGCCCTTCTTATACCATATGACCAAGTGGAACTGTTGTAAAAAAACCATCCATCTGAAGTGCCTAGCTTGTTGTAGCTTTGTTTATGATTGTAAATATTGCAGTGGTTGATGGTCGGTGTGTACAATGGTTTCTTTCCCCAACAAATAATCTTTCCATTTTTTCACACTTTGTACCAATGCATACAATTCCTTATCATAAGTAGGATAGTTAATCACAGCACCATTAAAAGTTTTAGAATGAAAACAAATAGGCTTACCATGCTGTAGCAAAACTGCTCCCATTGCATAATTGCTTGCATCTGTTTGGATTTCAAAAGGTTGTCTTAAATTTGGAAGTACAAGAACTGGTGTTGAAATGATCTTCTCTTTCAAAGTATCAAAAGCCTTTTG
>JASDQU011314534.1:33336-48416 GCA_032191745.1 Picea mariana
TGAAATACTTCGTTTTCAATATCATCTTTGGGTTTAATCATTAAGAGAACAAAATTCTTGCTAGCATTGACTAATCTCTTCATTTGTCCCGCATTTACAAGTGATAAATTCATCTTCTTTGTATGGGCTCTAACAATGTACTCAACTCCATTCTTAAACAAATGATACTTATTCTAATGACGATGAAAAATAGCTTTCCTATCCTATAAATATGGGCTTCCCAACACAATACCACAGATATCCAAAGGAATAACATTAAGCTCTACCTCATCAACGAAATGTGCAGTGATAACAAACCTAAGTTTACACCTTCTTGTTACTTGTAATTTAGCATTATCACATATCCAACCAAGAGGGTATGGCTTAGGATGTGGAATTGTTTCCAACTTTAATTTCTTAACAGTATCTTCAAATATAAGGTTTGCTAGAGATCCAGTATCAAATAGAGTAGCTATTTTAGTATGCTTTGAAACAACTCTTATGTGAAAAAGTTCAATTCTCTCTTTTTCTTGTCGAGTTACATTGAGATTATTGTTACTTGAAGAACTAGTACTTGCAATAGAAACATTACCTTGATAACCCATGGCTGTGATCTTTGTTTCATCACCCGAATCAGAACCTAAATCATGTTGTACGGTTGCAGCAGTCTTTGACTTCCCTTTGTTGCCAAACTTTTTGGGTCTTCTTTCAGGATGAAGTTTCCAACAATGGTCTTCATCATGGCCATATTTTGAACAATGTTTGCATGTGAATTTTTCTCCCTCTTTATTAACAACAACATTCTTTTTGCCATTGCCCTTGAACTTCCTCTTTCCTTTGTCTCCATGGATGTAATGATTTTTGTTACCCTCATGAGTTTCGTTCCTTCCTCTTGCTTCCAAATGAATGGCCTGAACACAAACTTCATCTAGATTTGAAGGATTAAACATGAGTATAGTATGCCTCAAATAACTATGTAAAGCTCCAATGTATTTGAGTAAATTTTCTTGAGAAGACAAATCTACTCCCAAAACCAAATCTCTTCTCCTAAATTCTTGAGTAAATCTTTGCACATTCTGTCTTTTAGCTTGTCTAAAATTTTGCCAATCCATAGTAACCTTTTGCATATATGACAATGGGTAAAATTGTCTTTTGATTGCAACAATAAAATCATTCCAAGAGGTTAAAATTTTACCATGTTTCTTCATGTCCTTCCGAGTCTTGGATTCCCACCAAATGAGTGCTGGACTATCCAATCTTAAAGAAGCAAGCTGGATCTTAGTTTCATGATCTTGAATTTTTTGTATCCTACAATACACCTCAATCTGACGAATCCAATTATCTAATTTCTCAGCATTTACTTCTCCACTGTATATTGGCAATTCAAATTTAATATCAAGCTTTAACGAATGAATTTGTGAAAGAGTTTTACCATGTCCCTTTGGAGAGTTCGGAAGAGGTCTTGAATTGGTAGAAGAAGAAGAAGAAGAAGAAGAAGATGGAGGAGAGGGTGGTGGAGAAGCACTATTCCCTCCATTTCCATTTGGAGTTTTATCACCACTGTCTCCCTTATGATTTGAAGGGTTAGAGCCTTCACCTTGAAACATTGTATTCCTTTCCATAAAGATCTTCATCATCTCTCTCATTTCCATGACAACCTTTCTGAGATCTTCATCTTCTGCAGGAACATGTTCATGACTCTCTTCATGAGCCATACTTGGTGAATGCCTCCTTGAAACTTGCGGTGATGATATATGCTTCCTCCTTGAAGGATGAGAACTTGGCWMTACAAGTTGACATTCTCCTCTTATGAGTTTCAACCTTGTGAGCATCAGAAAACAAAACACTTGCAAATAATCAATTCTTCAAAAACCTATGCTCTCATACCAACTTGATCTAAAAATGAAGAAGACTTGTATTCTTGAAAATATTTGCAAGTTAATTTTATGTGTTAAAATGCAAATGGATCAACTTTGAAACACAACTTTAATAGGATTTACTCATTCAAGATGCATATAAACAACAACTAAATCATTGAACATAAATCACATAACACAGCAAATGATAAAGGAGTTCACCCCTCTCTTGGGCTACATCTCCTGGTCTAGCTTCCAATGGATCATTTGTATTATTTTCTCAAAGTGCTAAAAAATGTGCTTTACAATTCTCAAAATGCCTAATAGACTGCTCCAATGGCTTCAGAACGTCCAAAAACCCCTAGTTGGGATTTTTCGACACCTCGTTTGGCCAAAAATTGAAGAAGATAGGATTCCTGGAAGTCCTCTCTTCAAGCTTGTTGTCTCTGCATCTACAAAACACACCCTTGTTGAATCAACCTAGTCCACACGCATTTTAAAGCGTAAAAACTTGGCACCGGGCACAACCGCACAACCAGTACAAACTTTCCAACGGTTACGCACCGACCTTTAACTACCAAGGCCCATGGGCACATGGTCACCACATGACCACGCACAATACACAATAGAGCTAAAGTTCAAACCGTTTACAAAACCGTAAGCTTAAACCACGCGCATACACGTTGGTCACATGTTATGTCAAACCGCGTGCATTCAAAATGGTTACAACATATATTATGGTGGGTTTAACCGCCCGTAGCACCGGTCGTATGCAATACACATATATATAACCATGGGTCGGGGCTTAGCCCCGACCCGGTTCACGCCCCAATACACAATTTTGCAAATTCAAATATATTACAATGCATATATATGTTAATTAACATTTGTGGGCATGCCAGTTGGTCGACCTTTCCCAAGGCTTTACCCTGCCTAGAGGTCACGGGGTTGACTCCTGCCAAGTGCAAAGATTTAAATCCAATAAACAGGTGACACATGGAGGCCATTGATTGGGCCACGTGTCTCCATCCCATTTTCTACCAAAAAACCATGTCACATGCCAACTAACCCAATAGATGCCTGCCACGTGTCATATGGATTTCCATGTCAGTGTCCTTATGGACTGTACGGACTGTACAGTCAGCATCCCTTTTTTTTGCCTATTTGTCATTTTGAACAGAACACAATATATCTCTCTCCCGACGTCCGTTTGAACCCAAACAAGTTGCGTTGGGTTCCTAATGACGAGGCCTACGCTCTCCTTCGATTTGAAGTGATTTCAAACACTTTGAATTTTTGAGCAAAATTTGATCCCCGGAATCAAACTCCAGTTCATCAATGGAAAAGGGGTCATGAAGCAGATGGAATCCATAACATATGAAGACATGTAAAATATGGTAGGCTTCCCTTTTGATTTCATTGTTTTATAATCAACGATTTCCTTGGCCAAATTATCCAAAAACATTTTGGCCCAATTGAAAGTGTAACCCTCGTATACCTTGTTCATGATGGCTACCCATTCCACCGAGAAATGTGTAGGGATCTTCTTCCTAAATAGGAAATAGAGAAGCATAGCCACATACAACATATGACCATMTAGAGACATTGTAGCATACATTCCATGAGCGTCAGTTCTAAATCTCTCTGGATGTCCCCACCAGGTCTTGATTATATCATGACTACTCTGGGTGTATTGGATGCATTATTCTCTTGAACTCTAAAAGGAATGTGACATTGTAAGTATATTTAGGAGAAGGAGAGAGTTTATACACTACTTGTATATGTTTTGGCCAGAAAGAGTCGATGACAACCTCTTGGTTATTGATGATTCTCCTGGTATGGATATCAACATGTTCCAAGGCCCAACTTATCATATCATTGTAAGGAATGATTCTAGTTCCTGCAACTATCTTATGCAACTTTGATTGTGTTATATGTCTAAGATTAGTTGCATAAGAGTCATCATCCTCTTCAGCGAAGTCTTCTGTACAATTCATTATTTCTTGTTCTAGTATCTCAAAAACTTGTGTCCAAGTTTTAATGGTGTCCACAACTCGCAGAGTAGTGTCTGAAAGAATGTTTGCATTCAGGTTTGAATCCTCGCCTGCTGCATTAGTATTTTTTCCATTTTCCACAGTGTAATAATCTCTATGGAAACATAGTGAGGTTACCTATTACAGGGGAAATCCGTGAGTTATTCAAAAGATAAAACTACTAATTGTGAAAGGTGAAGATGATTTCGAAATTGAAGTGCTTATATTCAAACAAGAGTTTATCGATTTTCGTATAGACTCACAAGGGATGCTATCTATTTAATGTTTTTGAAAAGAAAGTATGTCAACGATTTTGAGGATACTATGAAACTAAATATCTTCAAATTTTCAATACACCTTCGCCTATAGGGGAGAAATTTATGGGAATATTAATCTTTTCAAGGATTAACCTTGAGCGAATTAGTCGATTTAAAGTCTGATAAAAGAGATAAAACTATTAGGATTAGCCTAAACATACTTTTTCAATTGAAATCCAAGGAGAATAAATATTTTCGCCTAACCTTGTTTTGAAAATATGTTTTTGAGTTCTCATAGTCAAGGTGAGCTTATTTCTTTTTATGAAGATTAAGAAAGGATAAAGGAAATCTAAAGTGGGTAAGAACTTGGGGATAGGAAAAAGTAACAAATGGGGATTCAGAAGACCTCTGCAAGATACCAGATATAATAAAAACGAAGAACAAAAATAAAATTCTAGAAATGGCAGAATAACAGTAATATAACCAGCATAATCTCCACAATAACATAGAAATAATATAAGAACAACAACTGAAATGGCACTTTGATTTAGAAAGAAATGTTCACAGGCCTCTTCGAGGGGGAAACCTCTAGTCGAGCAGTGCTCTGTTACAATAATCTCCAAGCTAGGGTTTTTATACCCTCGACCCTTATTTATACTAAATATGTCTATTAAGAGAAGCATCTAGAGGAAGATCCTTATAGAAGCGGAAGCTTCTATTAGGTATTCTTACATCCACCTTATTATATTTTATTGAAAGGCCTTATTAATATTGACCTTTATTACATCTGAATACATTGATCTACCTATGTGAGGGTTAGGAACTTAACATGTCCACCCCTTTAAAAACATCCTTGTCCTCAAGGCTTAAGATGTGGAAACTATTGTTGAATGGTAGCTGGTTCCCATGTGGCATCTACTGTAGTCATATCTTTCCATCATACTAGCACTTCCTTGATGGTTCTCTGACGTAGGCGACACCCACAATGGTCCAAAACTACTTCTGGTTGTAGCCAAATGGATCCTTCTTAAGCTAACTCTGGAAGGTTGGTTTGAATTTGGCACCTAGTTCCAATCACCTTCTTCAAGCATGAAACATGAAAAACAAGATGTAGCTTCGACTAACTGGGCAGAGCTAACTGATATGCGACTTGTCCCACATTCTTGAGAACTGTGTAAGGACCATAAAATTTGGGCGCTAGCTTCTGACAATGCTTGGCCTTGAGGGAATTTTTCTTATATGGTTGCAGTCGCAGAAACACCTGATCCCCTTCTGCAAATTGACATTCAGAGGGACCTTGATCTTCTTGCTGCTTCACGCGATTCTGTGCCATGACCAAGTTCTCTTTAAGGGTATGAAGAATATCCTCTTGGACTGTAAGTGTTTGGTCAACCGCCTAGACCTTCGAGGTACCCGATAAGTATGAGAGAACTGAAGGTGGCTTTTGTCCATATACCGCTTCAAAAGGAGTCACGCAAGTGGCTGTATGGTATATAGTGTTGTACCACCATTCGGCTAGGGGTAACCATTGAGCCCACTGGTGTTGTTTTTCAGAGGCAAAGCACCTCAGATATGTTTCAAAACACTTGTTGACAACTTCCATTTGACCATCCATCTGGGGATGATAAGTTGAGCTGAGATGCAATTGTGTGCTTTGTAGCTTAAACAGTTCTCGCCAAAAATTGCTTATGAAAGTTGGGTCACGATCAGAAATAATAGAGTGCAGAATTCCATGAAGATTGAAGACCTGGTCCATGAAAATTTGAGCCACCGTGGATGCAGTAAATGGGTGGCGAAGAGCGCAAAAATGAGCATAGTTGGAAAGGCGATCCACCACCACGATTATGACTGATTTATTCCCCGATTTGGGTAAGCCTGTAATAAAGTCCATAGAGATATCCTTCCAAATAGCAGGGGGAATCGGAAGTGGTTGGAGGGTGCCCGAAGATTTGACTGTTTCTCCCTTGTTGCATTGACACACCTCACATTCAGTGAAAAACTTATGGATGTCCTATTTCATACCATCCCAGAAAAAAGAACGTTTGATCCTGTCATATGTTTTGGTGAACCCTGAGTGCCCTGTTGTAGGTGTAGCATATAGCTCAGAAAGTACCGTGGATTTGAGCTTGGATTGTTTACTTAAATACAAGTGGCCTTTGTATCGAAGCTCATCCTGGAGAAAGGAGTACCCTGGGAAAGCCGGAGCCTTGTTCTGCAATTGTTGGATCAGATGCGAACTTTTGAGATCTTGAAGCCATTCTTGGCACACAGCTTGGAGCCAATCAGGTACAATGAAAAAAAGAGAAAAAAGGGATACTTCGTCTTCATATTTCCGGGACAGTGCATTCGCCACGACATTGTCTTTGCCCTTCTTGTAAATGATCTCATAATCATATCGAAAGATCTTAGTCACCCAATTTTGTTTCTCCTGGGAGGAATTGCGTTGTTCCAGAAAGTACTTAAGGCTTTGATGGTCGGTATTAATTTGGAAGTGTTTCCCCAAGAGATAAGGACGCCACAGCTCAACGGCATGTAGAATCACCAACATTTCCTTTTCATAAATGGGTTTGCCTAGATTCCTTTCAGACGGTTGCTTACTGGTGAAGGCCAAAGGTTGACCCTCTTGCATAAGGACAGTGTCGATTCCTTTCCTTGAGGCATCAGATTCCAACACAAATGTCTTTGTGAAATCGGGAAGGGCCAGAACCAGAGTGGTGCACATGGCCATCTTCAAGGTTTGAAAAGCTTGAGCAGTTGCTGGAGTCCAAGTGAAAGAGTTCTTTTTGAGGAGAGTCATGAGAGGTGCTGCAATCTTTCAATAGTTCTTAACAAACTTGCAATAATACCCTGTTAGGCCCAAAAATCCATGCAAGATTTTGAGAGTATTTGGGTGTGGCCAGTATTGCATAGCTTCAATCTTTTTCGGGTCCACCCTGACGCCATCCTTTCCCACTAGATGACCCAATTATTCTACTTCTGAGGCACCAAAAGCACATTTAGATTGTTTCAGGAAAAGTTGGTGCTGAGAGAGTAGCCGGAGAACTTGATCCACATGAGTAAGATGGTATGTTCAGGTTTTTCTATAGATGAGGATATCATCAAAGAAAAATAAGACAAAATGACGGAGAAAAGGGCGGAAGACATGGTTCATGAGGCTCTGGAAGGTGGAGGGGGGCGTTACACAAGCCAAAGGGCATGACCAAAAACTCATAGTGGCTCTCATGAGTGCGAAAGGATGTCTTGGGAATGTCGGCCTCTTTCATATGTATCTGGTGATAGCCCGAGCGAAGATCAAGTTTGGTAAAAAATTGGGTGCCACTCAATTCATCCAAGAGGTCATCAATGATAGGAATGGGAAATTTGTCTTTGATGGTCAGTTTGTTGAGAGCACGAAAGTCAGGACACATTCTCCAAGAACCTTCTTTCTTCAGTACCATGACGACCAAAGATGATTAAGGGCTCATACTAGGACAGATGACACCTGTAGTAAGGAGTTCCTGGACCATTTTCTCAATTTCATTTTTTTTTGCAAAGGGGTGGCGATATGGACAGATATTGGGGGGAAGGCCTCCTAGGACAAGGGGAATGGAATGATCATGAACACTGTAGGAAGGAGGGAGTCCTTGGGGAGTGGAAAATACTGTTTGATTTTTAGAAAGGAGGGCTTGGAGGTCTTGGGCCACTGGGAGTGTCTCTGTGGCTTGTATGGCATGGAGTTGGGCAATGACACTAGAATGACCTTTCTTGAGTATCTTTTCCATGCGATGGGAACTAATGACCTCAGGTGAACCAGTAGTGATGCCTTGGAATTTATATTGGTGGCCTTCTTGGTCAAATTGCATGGTTAAGTTCTGAAAATCTATGAGAATGGGACCCAAAGTTCTTAGCCAATTTGCACCCAACACAATGTCGTAATCGCCCATGTCAATAGAAAACATATGGGATTTTAGGTGGTAGTCACCGATTTGGAGACACACATTTTCACAGTGCCCACCACATTTCATAGAACCACCATTGGCAATCATGATTTGGAAATTGTTGACAACATGGATGTAGCTATGGATTTCTTGGGCAATGTGGCGATGAATAAAATTGTGGGTGTTGCCACTATTAACCAGAATGATGACCTTTCGGTGCTTGATGTAACCGATTAACTTGAGGGTTTGGGGGGCAGAGAAGCCAGTGAGAGAATTGAGGGAAATGATCGGTTCCACTTCGGGAGGGTCAGAGGGAGGGTTTATGTCAGTGATTTATGGTGGCTCGGGCACAAGGGGAGTTGCAACATCCTCTTCCGGAATATCCTCAGAGATGGCCATAAAAAGCTTTTGTTCCTTACATTTGTGGCCCGGGAAATATTTTTCATCACAATTATAGCAGAGGCCTTTGAGTTGGCATTCAACCATTTTAGCCTTGGTGAATTTTTGGATCTTTAATGGGGTAGAGGGAGTAGTGGGGTTTACTGGTTTAGGGAAAGTGATAAAGGAAGGCTTACGGTTTTGATAGGAAACAATTTGTTGTGCTTCTTTAGCTTTTTTAGTAGCCTCCACCCAAATCGCAGGTCGAGCCATGAGGACATGGGCCCGAATCTCCTCCTTGAGGTCATTGATAAAACACTCTCAAAAGAAAGCATCATTCATGCCCTCTGTTCGAAAATCTAGGCGCTCAAATGAAGCTATGAAGTATTATATTGTTCCTGATTGTTTCAATTTTGTCAAATGACCCAAATGGTTGGTGTCAGTGTCAAAGCATTCATAAAGATTAGTCACAAATTGGGTCAAAGCAATATACCCTTGACGGGAAGTTTTTATCCATTGCCACCATTGCCAGCATTCTTGATCTAGATAGAGAACACCATACCGAAGTTTGGCCAAGTCATCTGTAATGTTGTAGAGAGAGAAATAATGTTCCATTTGGGTGACCCAGCCAGTGGGGTCCGAGCCATCAAATTTGGTTACATACACCCACGGAAGGTGTATGTCCCATTGAAAGTGATGGGACTGAAAGGTATGGGAATGGGAAGAAGTTTCACCTTCAGTATTTGTATTTGCATCAGGAAAAGGGTCATCAGTAGGGATCTCGAGTTTGGTGCAGAGTGATACAAAGACAGATTCAAGATGGGTGGTCAATTCTTGTTTGACTTCCGCCATTGCAGACTGCACAGATGCATTTATGGAGGTATTGATGGATGTATCATGGGAGGCAATAGTAGCACTGAGTTTTTGCACTTCCTTTTGGGTCTCAAGGAAACTACATTGCAAGGTGTTGAAGTGAGACTCCAGCTCTTGGCTACGGGTATGGGCCATGAGGATGGGTGAACTGAAAAGGGAGCAGGTGGGGTCAGAATTTTTTGCAGAAAAATGATATGGATGAATGTGATAAGGGAGAAGAGATGAATCTAATGGAATAGGTCTCAAATAATTTTTTAATTTTATTTTTTTTTATTTTTTTTATAGCTGCGGGGTTATACTTCGGTCTAAAGAATGTTGCAGTGTTGAAATCCCCAAATTCTTAACTAGAAAGAAATGTGTATTTACTTGGCAACCCGAAATCAGTTGCATGACAATAGATCTGGCTAGTTTAATTTGTTTATGTTTATGTTCCCAAAGGGTTAGGTATTCAAGGGTTCTACAGACAAGGGTTTGCCCTGTGCTATAGATTTCTGATATATGTGCAGGGTCCAACAGTAGTACTCGTCCCAATATATTAGGGAACTAGCTAAGGAGGTTAGACCGTACCCTTAGCCGTACTACCCGACTACCCAAGTACTAGAGAGTATCATCCCAAGTGTTGTTCTTGGTGACACTATAGTAGTTCGACAGTCGATAGGTTTATCTAAAGAGGGCTTCAGGAAATCTAGGTCGATCCGTACACATGTATTGTCTGATGCGCTACCACTCGAAGGGGTACCAACAGGGGTTACAAGGGTGGCTAACATATGTGCGCTTAAGAACCACTTGTATTTCCTGCGTGTATGAATCCCTCAATTGAAGGTTTATGCACGTAATGACAGATCTCTATGGCTTAAGGACACTAGAATACGTCTCTACCCTGAAAAAAAATACCCACAATTTCTGCCAAGGAAAGTGCTCTGATACCACTTGCAAGATACCAGATATAATAAAAACGTAGAACAGAAATAAAATGCTAGAAATGGCAGAATAATAGTAATATAACCAGCATATTCTCCACAATAACACATAAATAATATGAGAACAACAACTGAAATAGCACTTTGATTCAGAAAGCAATGTTCATAGGCCTCTTCGAGGGGGCAAACTCCAATCGAGCAATGCTCTATTACAATAATCTCCAAGCTAGGGTTTTCATACCCTCGACCCTTATTTATACTAAATATGTCTATTAAGAGAAGCATCTAGAGGAAGATCCTTCTAGAAGCGAAATCTTCTATTAGGTCTTCTTGCATCCGCCTTATTCTATTTTATTGAAAGGCCTTATTAATATTGACCTTTATTACATCCGAATACATTGATCTACCTATGTGCGGGTTAGGACCTTAACAACCTCACACAAAAATCCCAATCCCACATAAGTTTGTGTATTTAATTTAGACTTTCTTCTAGCTAGTTTATTACTATTTTAATTTTAATTCAGAGATAGCTTTAGAATTTTATAGGTATGACCCTTTAAGCTGTAATCTTATACTTCTCTAATTTTAGGTCAGGTGATAATATTATCATGAGTGAAACTTCCTTCCCATTTTTTTCAAAGAGCTCCTTGAAAAAATCTTATTTGAACTAGAAAGGTAGGAGCTTATACCTCGTTTTCCTTTTGATAATTCAATTAGGCAGATCATTAATCATCACCTGTTTTGAGAGAAATTGAATGTTTGGAAAAATGAGTATCGGGTTGTAATGCATCCTTATCTCTCGTTTAACAAGATATATTTTGTACAGGTATGAAATGTGAAATGTCAGAAAATTCCCCAGAATAGAGATGGTATGTGATACAAATGTTTTTGTATTTTGTTTTGGTTATGTCAAGTAAATGTGAATTATTTACAACAAATGATAAAATGACTTGGATAATTTACAAAAGAAAAAATTGCAAAATGAAAAAGAAAACGAACATCAATATAAATCGATATATACAATGGGAATATGAAATATGACTATTGCATGAAATGTTTTAAGTAACGCTCATTGATAGGAGTGTTAAGGATTTCTCCATCGAGATTTTCCAGTAAGAAAGAATTTTTTCCCTCGACAGTTGCAATCTTGAATGGTTCGAACCAGAGATGATCGAACTTGCCATGTTTCTTTGCATCTTATTTTCTAGCATCCCATTTTAAAACTAGACTTCTAGGGACAAACTCCCCATCTTTATCTTGTTTATCGAAAATATCCTTCATATTATCCTGGTACCTTTGAAKTTTATTGTCTACTTCCACTCTATTTTGTTGAAATTCGATGGTTTGATTCATACTTCTCGTAACGTCATTTGGCTCTAAATTTGCATCCTGCCATAGTTTCATCATAGGAAGAGCAATATTGATAGGAAGGACAATGTCAGTACCATAAACCAATTGAAAAGGGGACATACCTATCAATTTCTTGGTGCCGATTCGATTTTTGCATAGGGCATACTTTAGGTGGATGTGCCAAGATTTTTTATTTTTTGTCAACACTTTTTTATTATAGTCATCAGGCTCTTGTTATATGATTCGGCCAATCCATTTCCCTTAGGGTAATAGGTTGTCGAATCACCGAAAACGATATTGTACTTCTGGTAGAAATTGATCATTTCCATAGACTTAAAATCTTGAGCGTTGTCAGTGACTATTTTCTGCGGACAACCAAATCTCGATAGGATGTATTCTTCCAAGAATTTTATTACTACCGAATCCATAGCATTATGAGTTGGAATGGATTCAACCCATTTCACGAAGAAATCAATAGCGGTTAGAATCCATCTATGTTGAGCGCTTGATTGTGGATGGATCTCTCCAATGAATTTTAGGCCCCATTGTTGAAAATGAGCTTCAGATTTTATTTGGATTAAAGGTAGGGTAGGGATATTTTTCTATCAGCGTACAGTTGGAACGAATTGCAAGCTCTGACCCTCACATTCACATTAGTAAATAACTTTGGCCAATAATATCCATCCCTTAAAATAGTGTAAGTTTTCTCTCTCTAGGCATGATTCCCTCCACATATTCATTCATGGAATTCGTCAATTACTCCTTCTATTTTAGCTTCTGTCAGTCAACATAACAAGAAACCTAGAGGATCTTTCCAGTACATCTTGTCATCAACAATGCAATATTTAATCGCGTGTAGTTTTAAAGTCCTTTATTTTGAAGGAGTCATGTTAATTGGGTATTGAAGAGTAAGGAGGTATGAAACAATATCATGGTACCAAGTAGAGGAAGAAAACATATCTTAAATCTGGATCATATGTGCCTGATCATTAATTTCCTCTATATCCAGGAGAGAATCGTGTGATTTGAGGTTATTTATTCCGAGCTCTATGAAATTTGATTCAGATAACAACTTCTCTAGAACTTGACCTTTGACTGGGTTGGTTGGTTTCTCTTCTAGATCAAACTCTTGAGTTTTAGCCAACCATCTCCCTCTTCTTCCATCACTGTCTGGCTAAATCAAGATATCCTTAGTATCATTTGTTGGCACATAGGCGATTATTTTGGAGTGCAGGACGTATGTTATGAAAGCTTTGAGAGATTTCACCATTGCATAGGCTTGTTTTTCAAGTATTTTGTATCTTAATTTTGCATCCTTGAGGCTTTTGCTAAAGAAGGCTATTGGTTTTTCGAATCCTTCTTCATTCTTTTGTAGGAGTATCGTTGCAACAGTATGTTCAGAAGCGAATGAGAAGATTAAGAATTCATTTATATAGTCTGCACTTGCTAGCACTGGTGCTTCCCCTATAAATTTCTTGACACACTCTAAAGATGCTTTAGCTTCTGCAATCCACTTCACTTCGATGTCCTTCTTCAACATGTCTGTAATCATTTTGATTATTTTAGCAAAGTTGGGAATAAATCTTCTCAAAAATTTGATCTTTCCTAAAACAGATTGAATTTATTTTCTATTCCTAGGGATATTAATCATGTCAATAGCCTCGACTCACTTAGGGTCAACCTTGATTCCTTCTTTTGACACTATATGGTCTAAGAACTTACCTTCTTGCATAGAAAAATGTGATTTTTTTGGATTAAGAGACAAACCAAACTTTCTGCATTTGTCAAAGATCTGTCTGAGGTGCAACAAATGTTATGCATCAGAGTTAGAAAAAACCTTCAAATCATCTAGATAAATAATAACAAATTTGTCTCTCTCGTTGATGAATGTGATATTCATTGCTCGCTGGAAAGTATCTCTTGCATTCATCAAACCAAATGGAATTTTGCTATACATGAAGGTTCCCCATGGAGTTGTAAATGCAGTATTTTCTCTATCGTCTTCGTGAACAGTGATCTGATTATATCCAGAAAACCATCAATCATGGAAATCATGTTAGACCCTACTACCTTCTCTAGAACATGGCCCATCTTCGGGAGTGGGTAGTTTTCTTTAAGAGATGCCCGATTTAAGTTTCTAAAATCAACGCATAATCTTATATCACCATTTTCTTTCTAACGGGGACCAAATTGGCTACCAATTTAGAGTATCTGAGTGGAATGATGATTTTTTTATTGAGAATATTCTTAACTTCCCTTTCTATGACTAGTAGGAGAAAACGGTTTATCTGTCTGAGATTCAGCCTGGAAGGTTTGATACCGTGTTTTAAAGGAATATTGTGTTCAATAATAGAGGTATCGTAAGTTTTTAGATCATCATATGACCATGCAAAGACATCTTTATACTGCCTAAGTAACTCAACGTACTTACTTGTCATTTGGGTCAGAAGGTATTTTGATATTTTGACCATTTTGGGATCTTCATCAGTACATACATTACAGTCTTTAACTTCTTCGAGGTGAGGTCGTAAGGTAGAATTTAAAGGTATGTCATCCTAGTCAAACAACCTTTCTAAGGGGAGCAGGTCTCTGGGAATCTGATTTTTCTTAAGCAAGAGAATGTGGTCGTTTGTAATCTTATCTTGGAATTTTTCTGGGTTCTCTCCTTCCTACATAATCCAAATAGGATCATTCTAGTTTTCCTTATCTATGTGAGTTTCAAAAAACTCATCAACCATTTATAGGAAATGTTTCAGTTGTTCATCGTCTTCTAACACTTTCTAGTGATGAAAATTATTTGGGATTGAAGGTCTATGTCTTGTCTCAATGTGATATTTCAGTTTCAAGACAGTAGGCGGTATGAAGGTCACAACATCTTTGGCCAAGGAATAATCTTGTTGATTCTCCATCTTGGGAATAGAGTGAATGTTAAAGGACGAGAATAAATTCTCTATAAGATCCTAGGCACAATTTTTATATGATATCAACTTTGGATGTTTAGCTTGATACTATTGTTTTACTTGTTTTACAATAAGCTTCGCATCACAATAAACTATCAAATGTTCATTTTTCAACTTCCTTGCAGCTTCTAATACTAAAACCAGAGCTTCATATTCACAGGCATAATTCGTATAATCGACCTCCCATTGTAATATATAAGAGAAAGGAATAAAATATTTGTCACCTAGTGCCACAAATAAAACCCCAACTCCTGCTCCTTCCCAGGATGAGGCATCATCGAAGAACATTTTCCACATTCCTTTTCTAACATTTACATTTTTCTTTGTCATTTCTATTTTTTTATTTACTTCTTATATACATTCTTCAAAATCATCATCTATAGATAATATACAATTTCATAAGTCCTGAACATCAACATAGATTGGGTAATTATTTGGGTTTTGAGGGTCACTTACAGTATATGCCAGTCTAGTTTATTTGTATAGTCGTGTGAATTTCCGAGAAAAAATTGGGATTGTACCATAAGTCATTTCCAGCTGAACCAATCCTCCTAAAT
>JASDQU011314536.1:37993-49402 GCA_032191745.1 Picea mariana
TTCATTGGATAACATTGACACCACCAGTTAGTGGAGGGTGGAGATTCAGGAGCCTGAGATGGAGGAGGCCCCCGAGTGGTTGGAGGAGCATGCAGATGATTTGAGGGAGGAGGGGACAACATAGGAGGAGGAGGAGGAGGACGGTGTTCCACTTCCAATAGATACAGAGGTTGAGGAGGAGATTGGACTTCCAGTGGATCCAATGCCACCACCACCTCCACGGAGAGCCATCCCTGGAGTTGGACTTGGGTCCATTGGGACTGGGAGGAGGCAACACACTTTTCCTTCCACCTCATCCCCATCACTTACCACCTCAGATGGAGCATCTGAAGCAACTGGAGCTTCCACTCCAAGCTCATCTAGAGTACCTCCACGACCACCTATTGCTTCCAGAGGAAAATTGGTGCCCTTTACCCATAAAAGGGCTAGAGCAACAGTTGCAGCACGACATAGAGGGAATCAATGATTTGGATCCCTATGATCTATCATTTTCATTTTATCATGTACTATTTAGTATCTAGATGCCTCATGATGATTCATCTCATGAGATACATTCATTTTGATCATTTGATGTGATTTTGTATCTACTATCATTCTATCAGGAACATGTTTCAGAATTTTCAGTTTAGTAACGATATGTGACCACTTGACATCTTATGCATCTTTTTATTGGTTGTATTTTCATATTTATGTAGAAAAGTGTTTATTTGATGTTGTTGTTGCTTTACAAGTTTAAAAAATTGAAAAAAATGAGTGTTTTTGTATTTTTTTGAGGTCTTGCGACATTTTCCAAGATATTCCGACATTTTCTGCCGATGTCGTCGAGAAGTTACATTCTGGACCCTCTTCGACACTTTCCCCGACACGACATATACAACATTGCCAAGAACCAATCTAAGGCATCATCTTCTAAAGACAAGATAAAAAGCTTCATCTTGGTGTCTTCATAGTTATGAGCATTGGACCATCTACTGACGCACACACCAAATTTTCTGATGTGAGACTTGGCACTAACAACATTGTTTCCCTGAAAAATACGTAATTTCTCAATAGCTTTGAGGATGAGGATAACCTTGAATATTAGTAAAACTACATGGATTATATTCGTCACCCATAGTTGTAGGATTATTAGATACAAATAAGAAATGCATATCAGAGATTGCTTCTTCCCCGAGACTTTCAAGGAGCCTACGAGGAGCTAGTTTGTTTATTCTCCTCCTATACACCCTTTCGGGTTCAGGAAAGGGAATCAACCAACCCTTGCGAGTTTCTCTTGGTAGGATACCTCAAAGAATTATCAAATGCAGTCGCCACTTGGAGATTAAGTAATGTCTAACAAAAAATCCTAAGTTGTGAAAATTTAAGAGACAAGTTTATTGCTTAATTTTTAAAAGAATTAAGTAAATTTTGTCAATTAACCAAGGATAAGAGACTTATCCCTGGCAATGACGCCAAAGATGTTGTCGTTCTAATACACACCTACAAATGTGGAGAAATCTCCAACCCACTTGGTGTGTCCTTGGAGCCACAAACCTGAATCTAGACCCACTGTCACCTCAATTTGGACTCCTTCTGTCTAGGCTCACTCCTAGGGAAGCTAAGGGGGGTAGACCCTATTAAACTATGTGAAGGTTTATTAAATGTTCTAGGAGTTAATTAATTTGTTGATTAGGGGGACCAAACCCAATGACAATCAACCAATGCAATATGCAATCTTTTAATGACAAACAAACCTCTAGTTTATAAACAATTAGACCAGTGCCTAAAGATTATTAAATTCCACTCATTGAACAAATATTCCCAAAAGGTATCTTTACAACTTGAAATAAAAGAATAAATTTATCCACACATTGATTCACAAAATAACTTTACATATAAACAATTACTTTCCAAAGAATTAAAGAATGCTTGAATAAGAAATGAAGAATAATGTGAATAACTTGCAGAAAATAAATTGAATGTAAATTCTTGAAAATAAATTGTTGAAATAAGAATTGCAAGTGTTTAGGTTGCTTTTAGTTAATTTTAAGTTTCTTTTTAACTTAGTGGTTTAGATGTGAGGAGTTGCAAACGTTCAACAAGGAGGACACTTAGTGCTGTGAAACCGTCCCCGGCTTCAACCCCTTCTAGCCTTTGGAAGTCACCTTGTTTTAGTGGCCAAACAATAATAGAAATGGGTGCCTAATTAAACTATCCACTCAATTCTTTGCCCTTTTTCTTTACCCAAGATCCACAAAGTGGCAAGGGGAGAGAATACGGGGCAAAGGCGGGGTAAATTTTATTTACTTTGCCAAAATAAAATTTTAAGCACCAGCCAGCGYGATTTTGTAGGATGACATAGTCATTCACATGCAAGGTGTGGGAAAAMAAAAAATTGTAGAAAATAAATAACTTAAACAAGTTAACCACACTACTTTGGCACAAGCTGRAGAACAAAGCCTTCTGATTTTGTGGCAAAGGTGGACAAAATTAATTAAAGCAAAAATYAGAAAAAAATTCTAATCCTAGCCAACACGATTTTGCAAGGATGGCAAAGCCAAGCACAATGTAAGGTGTGGGCAAACAATTAAAATTATTTACARATTTTAAACTTGGAAAGAAAAAGGAAGTGCAAGCCCAAGAAACTCTCTTGGGTTGCTTACAATAGTTTTAGAATGTGAGAGAGAGAGGGGCTTTGCACCAAAGCTTATAGAAGTTTTCTTGAGCTTTAGGTAGCTAGATTTGGGCAACACCTCCCTTTTAAATGGTGAAAAACCACATAAATCAACAAACAAAGATTGCTGGAAAATACTAAAAATTACCACAAAATGTTAGTTTTGAGCTAGCATATGTACACAAATATTTACAATAAAAATCTGAACTTGGAAATTGATTTTTTAGCAAGATTCAAGTGATTATATATGCAGAAAACAAGTAAATAGAAGGCTGAAATTAAAACAGAAAATTATATGGAATAGAATGAAGCCTTTGGAGTTCCTCCTCCAAGATTTGGCAACCTGCAAATCTGTAAACCCTTGCTACAGAATGAGGCAAGAAGGTGAGATCTTTTAAAATGCATGTTCTCGTCTTAATACACACCTACAAGCGTGGAAAAGTCTCCAACCCACTTGGTGTGTCCTTGGAGGCACAAACCTATGTCTAGACCCACTGTCACCTCGATCTAGTCTCCTTCTGTGTAGGCTCACTCCTAGGGCAGCCAAGGGGGGTAGACCCTATTAAACTATGTGAAGTTTTTATTAAAGTTGTAGGAGTCAATTGATTTACTGATTAGGGAGATCCAACCCAATTACAAACAATCATGCAATTGTAGTCTTTCAATGACAAACAAATCTTTTATTTCATAAAACAAAAGTTAGACAAGTGCCTAAAGATTATCTAATTTCAACTATTCCAATATACAAAAAAGAAATATATATATACAAAGCACGATATTTCTACAAGAATGAAACAAATTTACAAGATATCTACACAATGAATTGAAAGACAACTTTATATTTTTAAAGAATTATGCTCAAATGAATAAAGAATACATGAAATGAAAAGTACTTTAAAATAGATATTTACATGAAATGAAATTGTTGAAAATGAAATTACTTGAAAGTAATTGAATAGAAAAACTTGAAATGTGAATGTTGTGAAAAATGTGTAGGTTACTTTTAATAGATTTTTAGGTCTCTCTTTGACTTAGGGGCAATTACATGTGAAAGTTGCAAGCCTAAGCTATGTTACTACCCCAAATCCTTATCCCTTTAACCAAGAAGAAATGTTGGGTGCTCAACAAAGGAACAAAAAGGTTCCCCTCTAGCCCCACAGGTCAAATTCAAGATGCTTGGGTGCTCAACAAGGAGGACACATAGTGCTGTGAAACCGTCCCCGACTTCAACCCCTTCTAGCCTCCCAAGTCACCCATTTTTAATGGTTTTAGCAATAATAGAATTAGGTGCCTAATTAGATTAGCCACACAATCCTTTGCGCGTTCTTGTTACCCAAGATTCACAAAGTGGCAAGGGGAGAGAATACGGGGCAAAAGGCGGGGCAAGAGTTTGATTACTTTGCAAAAATGAAACTCTAACTAGCCGTCACAATATTGCAAGGGTGGCAAAACCACTCACATGCAAGGTGTGGGCACAAACGAATAATTAAAATAGCTTGAAATAATGAAATAAACAAGCTAGCCACACAACTTTTCCTCAAGGACAAAGGTGGGCAAAATAAAACAACTTTACAAGCCTCACAACTATGGCACAATGTGGAGGATAAGCCTACCGATTTTGTGCCAAGGTGGGAAAAATAATTTAAAGAATAAGCTAAATAAATCCTAGCCACTCAACCTTCTCTTTATGGGAGAAGTGGGGCAATTACTTAAGCAAAACTTACAAATCAAGCAACTAATCTAGCCAACACGGTATTGCAAGAGTGGCAAAGCCACTCACATGCAAGATGTGGGCAAAACAAAACTAGAAAATACTTTACAATTTACAAATAATGAAGATAAAAAAAAATGCAAGCCCAAGAGACTCTCTTGGGCTGCTTACAATGCTTTAGAAGAGAAAAGAGGTGAAGGGATCTTGCACCACTACTCTTGGATGACTCCTTGAACTTTTTGGGGCCAATATTGGACAGCACCTCCCCCTAGACTAGCAAAAGCCTGCATAAAACCACAAGATATGTTTGCTGAAAAATGCTAAAAATCACTTAGAAAGAGTTTGTTTTGGTTAGTATATAAAACATAAAATTTTATACTAAAAATCTGAACATAAAACTTAATTAGATTGAAAGATTTAGAAGATAAGTAAGTGCAGAAAATGTATAAAAGAGAGCTGAAAATGATATCAGAAATATTAGTGAACAGAATTGAAGCTTTGATTTTAAAGTCCACTCTTCCAAGCTTTGGTAACCTACAACTAGTAAACCTTTGCTACACAATGAGGCAAGCAAGTGAGTCCTTCAAAATGGTTCACAAAATACTTTGTGAACTCAAAGAAAAACCACTCACATAAACCTACAACAATACTACTATAGATTTATCCCCAAGAAAATACTTTGCTTGGGGTTTTTCAAGTAAAACAATGTGAACTAGATAAACATAAACTGCAGAAATGTTACCTCACAAGAACACCAAACAAGAAAGGCAAGAGTACTCCAATAGAACACCACAAGGACACCGAGAGTT
Organism: Picea mariana; assembly: GCA_032191745.1. Classification (NCBI taxonomy): domain Eukaryota; kingdom Viridiplantae; phylum Streptophyta; class Pinopsida; order Pinales; family Pinaceae; genus Picea; species Picea mariana. The sequence goes on from JASDQU011314536.1 coordinate 43,167, forward strand.
CCTTCAAAACTTCACTTCTATTATTGAAAAGAGTAGCTGCAATATGGCAACAATATTACAAGAGAGAAAATGGGGAAGAGAAAGAGAGAGTGAGGAGAAAATTGGGTAGCATGGAGTTGCTATGAAATTAGATGTTAAAAATGAGGAGAGGGGGCTTTCTTTTAAGGGAGGGAGAGAGGAGAGACCCCCCTTGCATGCATTACAAATGTCACTCCCAAAAGAGGGAGACCCACTCAAAAGGGGGGGGGCACCATGAGAGAGGGGAACTCCCATTAGAAGAGGAAACTCAAAAATGGGGGAAGAAACCCCCTATCCTAAGTTTAAACCTCTCTCTAATGCCCCAAGGAGTCACCCAAGGTGTGGAATGGGTCCCCCATGTGGTCCCCATCACCAAATGGTCAATCCAATGGAGATGGTGAGCCCCACAAGAGCCAAATTCGCCCCCCTCTCTAAAGTTAAGTTTAATGAGAGGTAGGAAAGGGGGGATTTGATTTATTTGACCCCCTATTACATAGAAATGACTTAGGAAACAATTTTTCCCTCTTTTCTCATGTTTTACAATTTTAGGCAAAATTTGACATTTTTAATTTAGCTAATTATTTGCTGATTTTTGACTGACTTGGACTCCTCATGGACATTGACCTAGCAAAACTTGTCCAATTGAGATGAAACTTGGTCCAAGGGTGTAGGGGGTCATAAGCCATTTGTTTTGAGTACTCACACCCCTATACAAAATCCACAAGGACCAAAGTTTTACATTTTTCATAAAAAATAATTAAAATTTCCAATTTACGAAAAAATTTAATTATTAAAAAATCCTATCAAAACCTAACGGAATTCCGCAAGACTCTAAGAGATGTCTAGCATGGTCATTTACAACACTTTTAAACCTTAGTCACCCAATGGGCTCGATCATTAGAACGCCTTTCACCACTTTGGAGGATTATTGAATGAAAAACTCAAGAGTAATTAAAATCGCTGAAAAGCAAGATTAATTACCTGAGGAAAAAAAACACTTGATGAAAGGACTTCCCTAATGATAAAGTCCTAGGCAACTAAATAAAAATTGACTCATGCTAACATATTGCAAAATTATCCCACGCAGGGGAGCGGGCATTCCGTGTACATCGAAAGAAGTGCTGGGGGAAAAATTGCCTTGCTGAGCCATGAATCTTCAAACTTATTGTACCACAAGGTACATATCTTCATGGTACATGATGTTGGCACCTAGTTGAAATAGGTGGTCAACAAGGCCTACAAAATACTTTGCAATCACTAATAAAAACAAATCACATAAACCTATAACAATACTACTACAGATTTATCCATAGCAAAATACTTTGCTTAGGGTTCTTCAAGTAAAACAATGTGGAACAAAGATAAACAAAATCTACAATGTTACCTTACCAAGAGAAAATACCATATAAGAGAACCAAGAATACACCAAGAGAACACCAAGGAACACCAAGAGTTCCTCCAAAGCTTCACTTTATTGCTCCAAGAAAGATTACCAAATGGCACCAAAAATCACAAGAAAAAATGGGAGAGAATGAGAGAGAGTGGGGAGAGATTTTGGCATAATAGAGTTGGTGTGAAAAACTCGTGTCAAAATGAGAAGAAGGGGTTTCCTTTTAAAGGAGGGAAAGAGGAGAGACCTCTCTTGTATGAGTTGCAAGTTTCACCCATCCAAGAGAGAGAGAACAAGTCAAGGAGGGCACACTTTTAGGGTTTTGGAGTGAGTTAGGGTCTGAGGGATGAGATGTGAAGGGGGAAAACCCCTTTCCAGTTGTTCAAACATGAGGTTAGGCTATAGGAAGGGCACACTTAGGGTTTTAGGCACTTTCTCACTTTAATTTCTACTTTCCCCTAAGTTCATGAAGAAGGGAGGCGCACTTTTCACTAGGGAGACTCACTTTTGGTTATTGACTTGGCATGGGGGGGTCTTCTAAGTGGATTTTCACTTTTCCAACTTAGGAAATACATTATAAATCATTTCCCCACTCTCTCTCATGACTTTAGATATTTTTACAATTTTTGGCTTTTTTACCTTAGCCAATTATTTGCTGACTTTTGATTGACTTGGACTCCTCATGGACAATGACCTAGCAAAACTTGTCCTATTGAACTGAAACTTGAGCCAAGGGTGTAGGGGGTCATAAGCCATTTGATTTGAGTACGCAAACCCTATACAAAATCTACAAGGACCAAATTTTTACATTTTTCATAAAAAATAATTAAAATTTCCAATTTACGGAAAATTTTAATTATTTAAAAAAAATCCTATCAAAACTTAACGAAATTCCACAAGACTCTAGGAGATGTCTAGCATGGTCATTTACAACATCTTTAAACCTTAGTCACCCATTGGGATCGATCATTAGAACGCCTTTCACCACTTTGGAGGATTATTGAGTGAAAAACTCAATGGTAATTAAAATCGCCGAAAAGCAAGATTAATTACCTGAGAAAAAAAAACACTCAATGAAAGGACTTCCCTAATGATAAAGTCCTAGGCAACTAAATAAAAATTGATCCATGCTAACATATTGCAAAATTATAGCACGTAGGGGAGCGGACATTCCATGTACACAGAAAAAAAGTGTCGGGGGAAAAAATGCCCTGCTGAGCCATAAGTCTTCAAACTTGTCGTATCACTAGGTACATATCTTCATGATACATGATGTTGACACCTAGTTGAAATAGGTGGTGATGCAGGAGCATCTCTCCACGTCAGCCAACCAGCCAGCTAGCCACGTCAAGCGCGTGCATTCAAAGGAGGAAGAGAGGCGCAGCCCTCATCTTCAATTTTGTAATTGAATGAAAATTAAATGTTTAGGCTGTTGAGCCATAGAGCCGTGCTTTTGTGCAGGCATTAGGATAGGAAGGCCTTTAATGTTTGTAAGGTTGAGACCTAGATCCAGATGCTGGACTAGACAACCCATTCAATGTAATTGAATAGGGTAGGTGAGATCTGGAGGGAAGCGCTCGAAGAGCCCCCTCAAGTAAAAGAGATTTTTAGTATTTCATTTTGTAAGTGTGTGTGAGCATAGGAGAGAATCTGCGAGTAGAGAGCAGAAGAGAAGGAGCTAGGACCTTGTTACAGGCCATGCTCAAGAACACCTTGTAAATACAGGCATTTGCCATTTTTAATACAAACAACAGTTTTTCCTGCATGACTATGTGTTAAAAGGATGTCGTGAGTGTTCTTCATGTGATATGAATGTATGCCGTAGATGTATGCTGTAGGTTTGCATTTACAGGAGTATGTTTGATTTCAGGTATGGGTCTTTGAGGTTTCATGCCAGGAGGGCGTGACAGAGTACTGCGGTCTCTGAATACCAGTGCACTGAAGCACTTCTGAATATTGCGGGTTTAGACAAAGACGTGCTGCGGCACACGAACTGAAGTCAACAGCTTAGGAGGAAGACCTCAAGGTTGCTGAATACCTCAGGAGGCAAGGCTGTGGAGAAGAACACAGTTGCAGACAGAATCACTGAGGATCCTGTGAAGCTCTACCAAGTGGGCATTGAGCATATGCACAGTGGTGCATTGTGAAGAACTTTGCCGTGAGTTTTTAAGAAGTCAGAATCATTGAGGATTCTTGACGCTCTGCTAGGAGGGCATTGAGCATAGACACAGGGTGCTAAGAAAGAACTCTGCTGTGAGTTCAGACAGAAGCCAGAGTCACTGAGGATTCTGAGAGCTCTGCCCGGTGGGCATTGAGCAGGTGCATAGGTGCACAGGAGAAGACAGAACTGCTGAACGTTTTATGAAAAGACACTCTGCCAGGTGGGCATTGAGTAAGTGTGCAGACATGCACAGGAGAAGAGAACTCTTTGAGTTCTAGTATTTAGAGGAAGAGTCCACTGAGGGATCTTCACAAGGTTGCTGAATACCTTGATAGACTCAGCAAGAGGTTGCTTGAGTGAAGGAGAGCCAGGAGGGCATCCAAGTATTCTCCATCTGCAGGAGAAAGGAAGAAAGACAAAATCCCTTAGGGGTCTGAGTGTTGAGGAGCTCAGAAGAGATAGCACGTCAGTGTGCGAAGACTCTACAGGAGTGTAGAGGTCAAATCTTCAAGGATTTGAAGAAAAGCTCAGGAGGAGTTAGCATTTCATACGTGAGGCGAGAACTCAGATAAAGGAGCTCGCAGAGAAGAAAGGCAAAGGTCGAGGCCTTTGTGAAATTGGTATTCTTCCAAGTGCAGGAAGAAAGCGCGCAGAAGCTCAGAAGGGAGCACAGCAGCCGTTAGATCGGCGGGAGAAGGAGATCTGGACCGTTGATTTTCATGTCCAGGGAGCAGCAGGAGGAGTGCACAGAGGGAGGAACGTTCTGCACCGACAGATCTAGAGCGAAGAACCCGTCAGCCGTTGGATTGGGTGAAGNCCGTTGATTTTCATGTCCAGGGAGCAGCAGGAGGAGTGCACAGAGGGAGGAACGTTCTGCACCGATAGATCTAGAGCGAAGAACCCGTCAGCCGTTGGATTGGGTGAAGATGCTCGGAGTTTAGTCTCTGGAGTGTGCGCAGAAGAACGGATCTAGACCGTTGGATCTTGATCCAAATACCCGACAGCCATCGGATCTGTCGAGAGTTGCACGAGGGTTAAGCCTTCGTGAACAACATGAGGTTGAAAGTCCCGACGAGAGGCGTGGCCATCGGGATATCGGGACTTTGTCGATCGGCATATCGGGAGTCACGATGACATGAGATTGGGAATTTTCATGGTAAAAGTCCCGGGAACGATCTGGACCGTCTGTTTGTGGAGACACGTGGCGGGGATCGAGCGACCCATCGGTATATCGGCTACTGGGGTTTTGAGTTGATAGAGGATTTCTGTCATCGGAGCATTTGAAGTCTCGAAATCACGAGATTGGATTAGGACCGCCCATCTATTGGGGACACGTGGCGGAGATCCAGACTATCGGGGGAAGTCCTGATAGAAAAGTCAAATAGGCGCATCGGGGTTCGGTGTTTCGCGAGTCCTAGAGACTAGACGCCCGAGACATTTGGAGTCGCGAAATCGCGAGAGGCGATCAGGACCGTCCATCTTGAGGGGACGCGTGGCAGTGATCGAAGCCTTCGGGAAAGGTCCCGATAGGAGAGTCACATTGGGAAATCGGGATTCGGAGGATCGCGAATCCTGAGGACATATGCGTTTTGGCATTGGAAAGTCCGAAACCCCGATAAAAGGTATGACTGCGGTCATATAGGGGAGGTCGCGTGGACCACGAGTCTAGCCCGGAGGGCTAGCTGAAGTTAGAGCGCATCAGCATTTGGAAGCCCAAAGCCTCGAAAGGAGATAAGGCTGCGGTCTTATGAGAACTGGTCACATGGACCATGGCATAGCTAGGAGGGGCTAAGGAAAAAGGGGGCGCATCGGCAAATCGGAGATCGGGAGTTCGAGAGGACAGGAACTCTTGTCATCGGGGATCACGAAACCCCGAAACCCGAAATTTAAATCAGGAAAAAGTCACAGGTGCGTGCAGAGGCCGTGACGGGGGAAGAAGGACCTGTGGATCGGGTTTTCATCGGAGATTTCAAAAGGGAATCAAATGAGCCGCTTCGGCTCACGAATATGAAGCTGATTGAACGATCCTGAGAGCGGGCGAGGTCGAGGTAGCTAACGCGCCTGCATCAGGTGGTCAACAACGACATTCAAAGTTTCAACAAAATTTTCAAATGGAAGTATGATTCACAAGGTAATTACTACGTAGTGTTATCAGAACTTGTTGGTTTGAAGCAATACAGACCACATGGTCCAAACTAGACTAGTTGTTTGGTTTTGTCTTGAACTGACCAGTTCGAGACGGTTCCAATCCAGATCGGCCCTTGTCCAACCTTCATCTAGCTGTCATCCTGCCCTCATTCTGTTGGTTCTTACTGGAGCTTCAACCTTCTTTTCCTGCAATTTTTGGTCTGGTCCTGGTCCAACCCTCGACCAGTTTCAACTCTGATAAAATTGTTACTACCACATCCTCGTTATCTACCTCTCTTCCAATTGCTAACCATTGATACTAAAAAGAAGATACTACTAATAACCTATTCTCACCTATCCTTAACAATCAATTTAATGACATAGCCAACTAAAATTTTGTTACATACCAAAGAAGAACAAGTCATATCTTTTAGGTTTGTTGGTGTTTGGATTGGGAGAAGGGTAGAGATTACTTGAAATTGTGCTCTCTTTGTTAACATCTATTATTAAAACTAATGGTCAACTCTAAGGAAGTCTTAG
>JASDQU011314538.1:5452-25096 GCA_032191745.1 Picea mariana
AAATCCCTTGTCCTCGCCTTGCGATCAAAATTTCCTTTAATTTTGTTCCAATTCTTTCCCATTTGATTGAGAGCCACTCTTCTAGTCTCATCTAGTTCCATGAGTTGATCAATTATCCCTTGCAATTCTTCTTTATCAGTGGTGAAATGTTGGGCTATCTGTAGGGACATAATTTGAATATTTGTGGGCAATCATGCTTCCATCCCGTAAACTAATTTGAAAGGGGTTTTTCTAGTGGAAGTTTTGACTGTCGTGCAATCTGCCCAAAGAGCATACTTGATTTTGTTGTCCCAACTCTTCTTATTTTATCCAACAAACTTCTTCACAATGTTCATGATGTTCTTATCATTAGACTCTGCCAAACTATTCCCCTGAGGATAATAGTTTGAAGAGTGTGATAAAATAATTCCATACTTGAAACAAACCTTATTTAATGTTGCAGAGCTGAAATCTTTAACATTATCAGTGGTAATATTAGCAGAGACACCAAACCTGGTGATTATCCTTTCTTCGAGGAAGTTCATCACCACTTCTTCTATTTCCATTTTCGTTGGGATGGCCTCCACCCATCGAATGAAGAAATTTGTAGCGGCGAGGACCCATCGGTAACCGTTACTAGAGTTTTCTTTAAATTTGCCAATAAAATCCAATCCCCACTATTGAAAATGTGCTTCAACCACCACAGAATTTAGAGGAAGGGCATACAACCATTTTTTCCCTTAAAAGCATTGACAAGAATGACAGGATCTGACATATTGATGCGTGTCAGAGAAGATAGTAGGCCAATAACATCCTACCCTCAAAATCATATGAGAAATGGTGCGGACAACAAAATGACCTTCACAGTACCCTGAATGAAGTTCTGAAATCAACTTATTCACCTCCTCTTTATTTACACATCTAAGAATTACTCCATTGAGATTTCTCCATCCGAGACCTTCTTATGTCAAAAAATACTTCATAGCTTTGAGTCATATGAGAAGGTTTCTAAAGTAAGTGTTTCCTTAAGTGGATGTTTTTGCGTATTAACATGCAAAATAGGGATCCGAGAGGATCAGATCCAAGTCCTGAGTATGAGGGGAAGGAGAAATTGAGCACCCATCCAACTTAAGTAAGGATTAGGGGGTCGGGTATGTTACACCTTGCTTACTTAGCTCCTTGTTGAACAATGTCTTCCTCCATGGCTACTATTTGATCCGATTCATATGAACAAACAAAGAAAATAGGGGGAACAACTTTTTTAATTTTCTTATATCTAGAGTGTTGTTCTAATTCCAGTTTCATAATTCTCTCCTACAACATTTGGAAATTTTCTTCCATATCTTGTAGTATATCATTGTTGCTTTATACAATAATTTCCATTTAGATTTGATTTCCCTTAAACTTTTCAACTTGAGCCTTTTATTTGATTAATTACCTTTGGATTGTTTTCCTATCCCTTGAATTTTCTTGCTCCCAATCCTTTCTCCATCCTTCTCAATTCTGGACGTATAAGGCAAGATGTTCTTCGACTTCCTCATAATGTCTTTTACTTCTTCAAAGGCTTCTGCATCTATTAATGATTTCAAAACAATCACATCCCTTGAGATTCTCATGGGTGTTGTCCATATTCTCTTCTCTGAATTGATGCACTCTATAACACTTCTAGACCTACAAAGACAGATAAAAATTAATACCCCTCAAGTTCCACTTCAAAGTCTTATCTCTAGACTCCCTAAGCCACTTCTAGTCTTGTAGATTTAAATTTGGAATGCTTAATTAACATTCTCATCTGCACAATCTTTTCTTTATGAATCTCATTTTGTAGAAGGATACATTTGTGATAAATACTCTAAACATGTTTTTCAATTTATGCTAATTTTGATTCCAACGAGTATATTTTTTTCGTGGAATGAAGGCAAGGGAAGAAGAAAGGAGAGTGCTCATGTAAATATTCCTTCATGTGAGATTGCTCAAAATAATTTAGTAACATATTATCACCTTCAAGATCCAATGGTTAGTGGGTATCTTTAGAAGAATGTACGCAAGGTGTCTTATGAATTTAATTTTCTCTTATTTTAGGGGATTGAAAATGGGATTGTTTTCACTATCCATATATTTTAAATCATCTGATATTTGAGTGTACATTTTTGAGAAAAAATTGGACTTGTCCTCATTAGTAGGTGTAGTGGTGATACCTGCAAGCATTCCTTGAAAAGAAACCCTATGATTTGGCATACAATCCTCACTCAAAATATCTTCTCTTTCTCCAAATTGAGTGACTAACCTTCATCAAGCACTATATGTTTAGAATCTAGGAAAGGAGGGAAGGAGATAAGGTGAATCTTCAAATCCTCTCTCAAATACACAATTTTTAATAGGGTCAATTGCTAGAATGTGAGAATTTTGGGATTCCAAAACCTTTTCGGTGTTTTTGACAAGAGTAGTTGTAGAATTTGTTTGGTATTTCCTCTTCTCTTACTCTAGGAGTCTGTCAAAGTGTCTCAACTCAATATATTCAACTTGGACATCTTCCGAGACTTGAGTATTCATGAATTTTATTGCTTTTCCGCAAGAGACTTGTGAGAAAACATGTCATCTTGTTTACTTTGTGTTTTGAAGATATGCTTCAAACATGGTTCAAAATATACAAAAGTCAAATCATGAAAGTTTTACCATACATCCACTGTGTTCAACAATTCATGTGAATTTGAGTCATTATTTCTTTCTAGAACAAACAAATTGAAGTTTGTAAGACATTCACTTACACAGGATGATTAGGTAATGAATTATTGTAATTTGATTCATTAACTTGATTTATAGTTAGTCTTATTTTACCCCACAAACAAGTTTGTGTTTTTCATGTAGTACCTAATATCTCCTTCTTTTGTGAAACCTCCGATAGTTTAAATTTATCTTGTAAGAGCACATACTCATAAAAATATCTTTAACCTCATTTTTCAATTTTAGCAATTTTTGATACCTTTAGTTGATCTTTAGCATGTTTTTTGTCACTAGAATAAATAAGAAAATAAATAGGGCTAGAGGATTCTATTATAAGAAAAACTTGTTCATATAGATGAATTCCATCTATCTAGTGATCAAGTTGGTTACGACCTATCTGGTAGTTTAGCACAAGGATAAGACTACCCACACTTTAGATGGTCCTGTGTTTAAGGTGGTGAAAAAGGGGAAGAAGAAAAGGTGAGGGAATTATGTGCAATCCCTCTTAGGATCACCCAAATTGGGTATTGTACTCCCTCTTCTCTTTGGAGGGCCAAAAAGGCTCGAGGATGGTATTTGTGGGTAGTGATGTGAAGATAAGCTCATTGATTTTTGGACCAACAAATTAATAAATACAAGTAACAAGTTGTTCACTCCCTTGTGGATTAGGGAATGTGATCTAAACTATTTCCCAGGGTCAATCAAGGACTAAAACAACTACCCAGTGAATAATTTGTGCAAAAGTAATTGAATTAAGAGTCAAATTTGCTTCAAAAACATAGAGCCATGCCATTTATTATAAATGGAAATTATGAACAATCTTGAATAATGAATGGGTAACAATTTGTTTGTACCTATAAATGCTTGGAAAAATCACGGGGTCTTCACTCAATGAACTTGTGACATAACACTTGCGTTCATGGGATATTAAAGAATACCCCCAATTTAAGTAGATATTGATAAATACCTCTCAAAATCCTTTTGTTGAAACCCCCTCCCAATACATATTTTCAATATAAAAAACCTTATTTTTACTAGATACCATTTTTATACCCCCCAATACCTATAAACCCCCCGATACCCGGCATCCCCCCCCCAATACCTACAATATATTTACTTTATTGTTCACAATTATAAATCCCCTTTTTTGAATGAACATGATAAGATATTGGTCAACAAGGTGAGGATCCTATGGGATAAATAGGCCCATAATTGCCTAGAAAGTGAGTTGGGTAAGTTAAAGATGGTCTGAGTGGAAAAATTAAGGCCTAAAAATTCAAATCCATCCTTCAATAGGATGCTGAAACCATGAAAAATTGTAAGCCAAAAGTTGGAAATTACTCAAAAAATAAATTCCTTAATTTCTAGTGACTATGAGCACAATAATTAGGTTTACGAGCTCAGTAAATTAAGGACAACACTTTGTTGTGTTGTATAAGTAAGTGTCCACTTATGTTAATTGAATTGATCAATTTTCAACAATAAGGTTGACACCTAACGAGTCTAACTGTGAAAAGTCATCTCGATTTACCAACCCTTGAGGGGTCGAAAAGTGATATTGAATCATTATATATCAATTGTTAAATCAATATGACAACAATTAATTTCTACTTATTTAGTATTTGTTGAAAGAAAAGGTTTACAAGGTGATGGGTGGATTGAGAAAAGGTTTAAAACTTTAACCATGTATGATTTTAAATTGTATATGGTTAATAGACAAGCAAAGGTTACCAATATGCTATGAAGGTCCTCCTAATCAAGCTCACACGCCTTTTATGTTGCAACAGGTGATCACCACTTAGTGTGAAAAGAGTGAGAAGAGAAACCACGTAGATAAAACATAGAACACCCCATGTAGTTTAGAGGAGGAGGGGTTATCCCCTTCTCGCCACTAGCACTTTCATGTGCTTAAACTTGCCTTGGTGGAAGAATGACACCCATGAAAAGGAAGAGGCCCAAGACTCCCACGAGGGATTTTAGTTGGGCTTACCCAAGTAAAGTACTATTCCTACTAAGGTTGAGCTATTCAATGCTTACAATCGAAAAAATGAATGAAGAGTCCAATCAAATTCTCACTGTCCAAACACTACAGGAATCAAGTTTGTGAGGGGCCCTTCATGAGGGTACCCTGGTCTTTACTCTTAAAATTCTAGTAATTGAAAAGGATCATGTCTTGCTTTCACAAACGCATCTCTTGGTCAATAGAAAATGAAATCTATCTACTTTATATATATATATATATATATATATATATATATATATATATATATAACCCTTGTTTTTTTCAATGTTTTTGTGTGTGGGCCTCTTTAGGGGTATCAACTTATAAAGAAGAATTAGCACAAAATTTGTAAACTACAAATATTGATTCACCCTCTCTATTAAACTTGACGTTAACTGTAGTGGGTATGATGGTAGGTGGTAGGGAAACCCAACCATCACCCAATCATAGGATTACCGACCTTCATCCCTCAACTTGTGTGTTGTGACATTTATGATTTTTAAGAAAAATAAAATGAAATCAAACTATACTACTTAGCTAAAAGGAAGGAGGTTGTATATTTTTTCGAGTCACATAGTTTCCACATGTAAAGGGATTTTCAATTGGTTCCTTGGTTAGTGGGTTGTAAACTTATAAGAAATAAAATGATAAGCAATAATCACAATGAAATTAACACTAGTCTAAATGAACCGAAAGTGCTTGAAAAATATATTTTTTTAATCTTGAAACTTGATGCTAATGTAATAGTGAAGTGCGTGAGGAATTATGAAAACCAAATAAAATCAAAGAAAATTGAAAATCATGAGTGAGGAGGAGGGGGGATTTACCTGGCTATTTGATGTTTTTTTTTCATTGCCCCACTGGCTCCTTTACTTCAAATGAGTCTTCAAGTGGTTCCTTGTCTCTTAGGAGAAGCAACTAGGGAAATTGGTAAATTTCCTAACATGCCAGCACAAATTTTAGTACATTTTATTAGAAAAAGAAATGAAGTTAAAGAGAACATAAATTTGAATTTATAGGTAGAAAAGAACTAACAAATAGGGATTGTCTGGAAGGGTAAACTGACAAAAAATGGCCAATTTACCTATTCAAGGCAACAATAACAAAAAAATATGGAAAATAGAAGAATCAAGAGAAGAAGAAGCACTGGGCAACTCCAACTAGCAAGGGAAGGTGGGCTCGGGGGATGTCCTATAGAACCCTTATACCTCCTAGCTGTGAATTGAGAATGGTATACACTACTCCATCTAGAGATTTGAACAAACAATCACATAAAAAGATAAGAAAGAGTTGATAGTAAGGAAAAATGAACAAGTTAAACCCAAGGAAACAATAAATATACCTAGCTAACAAATCCATAAAAGGAGATAACCAACATAACAATCATTCACTACTATCCCTCGATTCTCAACCAACAATGATTCAATCCCAACAACTCAATGATAACAAGTAGGTAACAATCAATAAGAACACCTAAGAAAAACTAGCAGATCTTAACTAATATTATTCAACAAGTCCTTTGAAATACAAAAACCTTCCTCTTGTTTATAAGAGAAGAGGAAGCAGGGGTTAGGTCATAAGACATTCATCACTTTTGGAAAAGTGACAAGTGGACCACCACAAAGTTTTTCTACCTTTTTTCAAAAAGTGAATTTCAAATGAAATATTATTTTTCAAAGAGGTATTCCAATATTTTAATTTGCAGAAGAAAAACATTTGAGAAAACATACATTGGCCAAAAATTCATTGAGAAAGAACAAAAATACTCCACATCATCACTTTGCTTTGGGATTTGTGCCTCCAACAATGTTAATTATTGTTGTCCATGGTATTGCTACTGCCAATTGAGGAGATTTATGGTGTCAAAAAAGCCATCAATGGTTGTCAAGTTCACCAATAGTATGTCAAGTTCACCAATAGTAAAGGCCCAAGTCTTGGGGAAGATTTCACTTGTTTTGGAGGGAAAGGGGCCTTGGCATTAGTGGCCTTAAGAAATGAAATACTTGTTAATCATGCACTTTTTAGAATTGAAAATAATCCCCCCACAACATATGGTGTTGTCCCAAGAATTAACAAAGCATGTCTTCAATCTCGGATCGATTTGGCAAAAGGGATTTGATCTTGAATTTGCATGGATGGTCCCTTTTTCCCAACAACCATCATTTTTAAATTTCATACATCCATGGAAATTTAATCTCCACCACCATAACAATACCTTTCATTTGGCTCAAATTAGGCTCGGGCCGAGCAAGATTTGGCCTAAAAAAAGTCTGAAGAAAATGTTGGTCTAGGGAAAATCTCAAAATAAAACTGAAATTCTAAATTGGGAATCACAAATGAAAGGTTGACACAAGCCTATAAGGTTGTATATGAAAAGTGTCCTTTTCCGTCTTGAAAAATTCAACCTTGGAAGTCTTACCAATTAGGTCCATTTCGGCACAAACTCGTGGTCAAAACGAGTTCACGGTTACTCCTAGAAATTCTACTAAAATTCTGAGTATAAATTTTGAGTGATATGGTTGTCACTACATTCTACTCTCCATTACAGTAGTCTGGGCTATTTCCGAGTGAAAATATTCCTCTGAATAGGGAAGTTATGATATTAATTTTTCCAATAACCTTAGGGGACAAACATTTAAAATTTGAATATAAATTTTTTACACATGTAAATGTAAACGTTATAATAGAATTTAATTTAGGATTCATATGCCAACCCTACCATAACAAATACCATGTCAAAATCACATAAAATGTAAGATCATCCCGACAACTTCTAAAATATGGAGGGAGTTTTCTGTCATTCATTTTACTCTCAACCCGAGGTGGGACGCGGTCTAGGAGTAAGTAACTTATCTATTCTCTTACCCAATCATCCCTTTTCCCCTATGTGTTCTACATATTTTCTCTAATACCCCTGGTATATTCTCTATTAATATAGAGAACATCCTCTAAAGTTAGTGACATCTCACTCTACAGTGTCAGGAAGGTATGTCTGTAAAGATTCAAATAATTGTAAAACTTAGTGATTTGCAATCAAGTTCAAAAGAGCGAACTAGACATAAAACGCAACAAGCATGAAAGAAAACAATAAGATACATAAAATACCATATGTTTATTCAGAAGAAAGGAGCACCCTCTTAATACTATGCAGGGAGACTTTTTCTTCTATAGCCACATGCAATTACAAAATTCCATGCCCCGCTCAACTAGACCGGTGAGGGTTTTTTACAAGGCGACTCACTGACCAAAAACTAACATACTAACTATTATTCAACATGCCCTAGTCAAGTAGACTGGTGAGGGAAGATTACAATAGTAATTATTGACAATATGCTAATTCTCTCCTATTGGTTGGGGAAGGAAGGTAGATGCCCTTCCTGGTGGCCCAATTCCTCCCTGTTTATATCTGGAAGCGTCCCCGCTTCCGCTAGAAAATAAGGAAATTTGCACTACATTCTCTCTAATTATTTCTCGAAATGTGTCAGGATCGTATCTAAGTGGGCGCAACTGATGATGTTTTCCTTTGAATTGGTGCTTCTCCCGCAAGAGCGACACACAAGATTTCGGGTGAATGAACAATGGCATGTGAATTTTATGAGGCCTATGTTTTGCATGCTCTAGTGTAGCTGGTAATGCAGCGGTTACCTATAGATGGAACTGAGTGAAAGTGTGGGTAGAACTCCGAGTTGAGTGTTTTTCTTGGTGTTGATTTGCAAACCCCACTTGGTACTAATCATCCAAAGATTCATTATCTATCTCAACATTTCCCTAAAATACAAGCTCTCTGGAAGAACAATGGGTGTGTCCAATACACCCTGTCTGATTAACTGCTCCAACTAAGAAGGGATGCCTCTACAAATGATTTTTCCCTGCCATATTGCATTTGTAAGAATTATTTTTGCGTGAATCTTTCTCAATAATATGTTTGGTAAAAGAGGAAATATCAAGAAAAGTGTTATAATATGTTGGCATTTGTGTTGGAGTACATAACCCACTGGCGGAGACTACTGGAACATAAACCTGCTTTGGCATACGAAATGTTGGAGATGCACAAAGCGAAAATGAAGGTAGAGTAGGGCTTGAATTTATAAATTGGTTAGGTTGGCATTATATCACATCAACCTCTTGGGGAGCAAGGCAGTATGAAGGGGCATTGGGCAAAGAGACTTCCGAAATGAGATCAATGGTGTGCTCAATAGAGCAAGATTGGGGCAGTCCCATGGGTTGGGGGAAGGCATTGACAACTTATGGGAGTGGGGGAGCCATGTCTTGAGGTGCTAGGTTGGTCAGATGGTAAGGTTTTATGGGGCGAACCAAACACAAAGAAACATATTTGTTCATAATTAATTTCCTAACGACCTCTTGTCCAGTCAGAGGTTGTGTGGAGTGATGAGTAGAGGAGGTGAGTATGTAGGTGCATCCCTCATGTTGCAGGTGGTATTTATGGAATTTAATATGATAAACATTGTTCTAGACCTGTTGGTAGGGGATTCCAAGCAATAGGTCAACACAATCTAAAGGAGAAATGTCACACACCACAATATCCTGAAATGGGCCAATAGTGAAGGTCACTGCACAACATCGAGAGATAGTGAGGCACGCGCCTTCCTTTTGTTCCCATCTGAGATGATATGGTTTAGGGTGCAGAGTAGTTGGGAGTTTCAAGTGTTGGAACAAGTCCCGGGTGATGAGGTTCTTTATAATAAAATAGAATTGAATTTTATAACTAATACCTCTTCTGAATCACCAATGTGCAGTTGGATGCACAATTTGCAAAAGACATCTATGTAGCTTTCGACATATTGATTGGATAATTGTTAGAGTTGCAACCATCTGGAGAGGAGTTTCTAGCGATAATCTAGCGGGTAGAAGCGCTCTCAGAGAGCTTGGAAGAATCCATCCCACGTTGTAATGTGTGGTGTCTATATCTAGACCAGGTTGCCTCTATCCATGAACCATGAATAATTCTCCATCTAAGTCTCCCACCATGTGTGTGCAATTCTTCGATTTGTAGACCAACGATCTGAAGCTTCATGTCTTATGTCATCTCAAGACATGTACGAAAGTATGTGTAAAGACTGCAAATCCAAGAGTCAATATTCTTGCCATTTATTTTGATGAAAAGTCAACAAGAAACATGTGTCTAATTTACTTTTCCCTTAAATAAATTGGACAATAAATATTGATCTATTATTTCATTCATAACTGAGTGAGTTGGATTTGTAACAGAACTATAAGTGTAGTTAAGTGAGTTAAGATCAGTTGTACTAGTTGTAACTAAACATGCACTAGTGAGAGTTCAGTTAATCAGTGAACTCACATGCACTAAAGATTCACCACGGTTAACTACATGCATGTCAAATCCAGTGGAGACCCAGTTGAGATAACAGGTGAAAGGGACAGTTTGGCTATCAGTTGTGATTTGATCACACATGCAGTGGATATGCTTATGATCATGTGCAAACTAGGTAATTCGAATGATCGATTGTGAGAATTCGAATTCCAGAGATTGTGCAGAGGAGGCAAGTTGTTTGGACACATGAATTGGCACATGTATTTGCTGATTTGTGTATGACAGTGTGAGATGATTGTATTGTACTGAGAGCTCTTGGATTAGAGTTTTGTATGAGATTGTTTCATGATTCATGATATACATAATATATGATAGTGGGGTTTTTATCTTTATGCTTTCCTGGTAAAACTTCTGTGTTATGCGTTCTTGATATTTCACTTTGTGATTGTGGTTGTGATCGTGGTTTAATTTTCCGCAAGAAAAATAGTAGAAACGATTCTGTATTTAACAGTGGTGTATAATTGTTAGATCAAGAGAATCGCAGGAAATACTTAATTTGTATTAAAATTTCTACATATTTTTCCTGTAAACTTTGTTAATTGGAAGCACGTATCGAGCTACATGGGTGTTGGAGCATTGCATTGTTGAAAACAGAGTAGCTCATAGAGAGCCATCATTAAATCCTGAATTGGAGTTGTGGCAGTCGATGCATAATCCTCTGTAGACGACTTTCTTCACGACGACATAATTTTCATTGACCATGGATGTTGATCTGTCACTGGATGTTGCGATGAGAATCACTGAGATATTGAGTGCACTAAGAAGGCACCCAATATCATGAATAGGGATTTTGGAGAATGGTGAAAGATGAATGTGCTAGAAACCCTGAGGAGGGCATGCTGAAAGTCCTAAGAAGGACGTTTGGCTTTGAGAAAAAAACAAATTGTTGGATGGATTCTCTTTTGAATTCTGTGGTTGAGCAGAACCTGGCTTGGATCTAGGCTCTAATACCAATTGATATGCAATCGAGAATAGAAGCACAAACTCAACAGAATAAACCATTTGTTTATTCAAAATAGAGGAGCACCCTCTTAATACTATGTAGGGCAATTTTTTCCTCTATAGCCACATGCAATTACAAAAGAAATCACTGCTTTATTTTTTCCACGCCCTTCTCATATGGAATTGTGAGGGTTGTTTACAAAGTGCTCGCTGACCAAAATCTAACATACTAACTATTATTCAACATGCCCTGCTCAACTAGATTGGCGAGGGCATATTACAATATTAATTATTGACAATATGCTAATTCTCTCCTATTGGTTGGCGAAGGAAGGTGGACGCCCTTCCTTGTGGCCCAATTAGTAAGTTTCCAAGGAACTATAATTGAATAAAGTTTGGTTGTCACCATACCATATATCAAAAGTTTGGTTAACAAATTTTTTTCTTAAAAAGAGATTATGGTGCTACTCTACCATATTCACCATAAAATGACCTCATACCCCATATACCAAGGTTGAGTATGTGTGTGTGTACACACACACACACACACACACATTTATTTGAATATGTTGACCGCCACCTTGTCATTGTCATATACAATACCGTCATCCAAAATCATAATATGATCCTTTTCTATGCAATGTCTCGAACCCAATGGTGGAGTGGGGAAAGCCATCACCCTTGGTGGTGAAATCAGGGTGGTAGGATGGCCTAACTCCCATTCCTTTTTATAATTTGGTTGTAAGAGAGAGGCTCCACTCATGAGTGGCACGCCAGTGGTAGAAAGGGAGTCAACGCTCCTTGGTGTGGTAGTGATGGTGAGGAAACGATGGTTTGGGCCTATGCTTGTGCAAAAAGTGTGGAAAGACACCTTTATGTATGTACACACACACACATTCATTTGAATATGTTGACCACCACCTTGTCACTAGCATATACAATACCTTCGTTAAAAATAATAATATGATCCTTTTTATGCAAGGTCTCGAACCCGATGGTGGTGTGGGGAAATCCATCACTCTTGGTGGTGCAATCGGCGTGGTAGGATGTCCTAACACCTCTTACCTTTTATACTTTGGTTGTAAGAGAGAGGCACCATTCATGAGTGGCACGCCAATGGTAGAAAGGGAGTCAACTCTCCTTGGTGTGGTAGTGATGGTGAGGCAACGATGGTTTGGGCCTATGCTTGTGCAAAAATTGGGGAAATACATCTCTATTGGTGGCACTACAAAAGAGAGATGGGCGCATGGCATTGGTCTTGGTATGAACTCGAGGCTTGGCCATTGTAGGAGGGGGAGGGAGAAAGGGAGGTCCTGGGTTTTAAACCCATAGTCTCTTTTTTGCATTTTTTCTTTGAAATTCCATGGACTAGCGCAATTACAAATAATAACCAGTAAAATTTCTAAGAGGGCCAGGAGGGCTTGGGCCCGGTGCCCAAGAGGGGTTCAAATTTCTTCCCCCGTGAAAATTTCCCTATCATAAAAAAATTTCACCATGAAATCATACAAGCTAGCACAATGAACATTGAATTGATGCTTCAAACCAAGACTCATATTCAAAATTGCAAATAAACCAACACTAAAATTTCTAATGGACAACTCTTATTCAACATTTGAAAGAACACCGAGAGCTTGGAAATGAACTTGTCCACCACAATTGGAGAATGTACAGACTGTTTTGGGTATATTTCTATCAAACCAAAGTTTTGTCCCCTCCATAACACATTTAGAAATAAAGAAGGAAAATGTGGAAGAGGAGGTTTTGTATTGTTTAATTTTTCCTCAATTTGAATGGGAGGGTTGCATGGCATGCCCTCATTTTTTCTTCTTCTTCTTTTTTACCCTTTTTCCTTTTTATTCTAGAAATATGTGTAATTTAACTAAGTTGACTTTGACTTGGAATTTCTCTAAAGGAGTCCGAGAATGGAGCCAAACGAGATGAAGTTAGAGTGCAACATGAAGTAATCCATTGGAAAGGTCTCGACAAGCCCATTGAGACAACATAATCGAGAAATTGATCTTGTGCCACCTGGGCCCTTAATTTTGGCTAGTAATATCTACCCTTTAAACCTTGATTTACTGATGGGACCCATAAAGTATTGAAACTTGCAAGGGTTTCCACATCATAACACGACATCCAATCAGGGCAAGAGAAGTAATGTTAGTAACATTTCTTGTCTGGAGCACAAGAGTATTCAAGTCTGCAGGTTGCATGAGGAGTGCCCAAGCGCAGCACATAGAAGAAGTCATGTTCGGACTTAAAATCAAGCGAGCGGGAAAAATTATAGTGTCAGCGGTCCTGATCGATCCATATGAGTAGATCAACAATTGGCGGGAAGTCGCAGATAGAGAAGATGCGCCGAGGATAACACAATGGATAGCGCCCACATTGCGGGCACGGATGGCAGCTGTTCATCCAAAGAACACATGGCGTGAGATCTGGTCATGTCAGATTTTCGACAGTCATGAGTTCAAAGGGTGAAGGTTTTCTGTCATTATACATCTCGAAGCCCCGAACCCCGAAGTGCCGATAGCACCTGAAATTGGGCTCACAGCATCATCAGGTGAGTCCAGAGCCGTCAGATCTAGGGGGACGTGTGGCACCAACTCAAGCCATCTCAACGTTTCACTCATCGCGGTTTCAGGGGATGGGGATCAACCCCTTCCTATCCACGAACGTTGAAAGCTCCTTTGCGAGTAAGCACAGGGTCACAGCTCGTGGTCACCTAGGAAAGAAAAGAACTGTGCAAAAGGAGCCAAAGGCATCGGGGCTAGCCACCGAAAGGATCATCGTGATCTCCATGCGCCATATGATGTGACTTAGATCCTGGTCCTCACTGAAGAATTAAATGAAGGTGAACAGAGGTAGTTGAAACCTCAGCTCACTTATTGAATGCGAAGTATGGAGGTTCCGGTAGACAGTCTGCCCGAGACGGTCCTGTACATTGATTTTCTCCAAAAGGTCATGGCTGGTCCTCATCTAACCAGAGAAAGTCTGCGCACGCCATGTTGGCCTTTAATGTTGCTGCTATCTCCTCTGCAGGAGCCATGCACAGTTAAGGCGGCGTCTGATGAAATTTACCCGTCCAAATTCGGCTGAGGGGACACCACGCCTTGGATGACTGAACATGCCTCTGATAGGAAAATTTTGCTGAGTATATAGACTCAGTCTTTGTATTTTGTAATGGATCGATGGTTGAGCAAGGCTCCCGATTGTAAAGTTTTGATGAAGCGCTAGTCGCTCTGGTTAATGTATAAGGCATTTGAGACTTCTTACTTTATGGATGTCAGCCTCTTTTCCATCTCTTGTATACTGTGTTAGAACAACTCGGAATTGGAGGATCCAGTCGAGTTGTAGCCGTTATAGGATGATGTAGGTTGGATCACTATAATAGTTACATTGTTTCTAATCGGTTCCTATTATTTTCATAGCGCTGAACGACTTAGAATTGGAGGATCCAGTTGAGTCACTCTTCAACTCCTTGAAGCTCCGGACCAAGAGGATCTTGGCTTCTAAGTTTTTCATCCTCAAGCTTCCGAAGGCTTGTCGCCCGAGGCATTATTTCTCGCCCTTCTCACAAGTCTTCCCTCTGTCACTCTTTAATCCATTTACTGACAGAAGTTGGATCAAGACCTCCCTTGCTGCATACATACTAGGCCCGGTCTCCTGAGTCAAAGTTTTATCTTCCCGAGTCTTTACCCATTTGATCACCCCATTTATTAAACCGTGACATAAAAACTGATGGGCGTGGGGCTCTGCTCCTGCAAGCAATCCAGGAGTGACTTCTGATGCTAACATTTCTGGCGCGTTGCCGAGGATGAAGTTGAAGATTTTACCTGGGCAGAACGACATTGAGCCTCTGATTCTGAAGGTGCATCAGACATCAGAGCCCTTCAAGATTTCTACTGTGCACCTGGAAACTCCATTGTGGCGACTCCATTGTTTCCACTTCACTGTTTTAGCTGTGGCTACTGTTGGCACACCTGAAAGATGACCCAGAGGAGCTTTCTCGAGAAGGTTTCAACAGTTTCTTTCTCAGCCTGAGAAGCTTCCTGGGGTAACAACAACGTTAGGATATGGCCTTTGATGGTGAACAAGAACTAGACACATTCGAAGCTGCGCATATTTCACCTGGTGACTCCATGATTCAAGGATTGATTGGCGACTCCACTGGTTCGATATGGAGAAAATCCTTGCTCGCAGGTTTGCTCCTATTAATTTTTCTGCTATTCCTGGTTTTCCTAATGTTGCCCCCTCTCTGAATGAATGGGGCGATTATTTGCCCATATTTGGAAAATGTGAAGAGGACAACCCTGCTCAGCACCTCAGTGAGTTTCATGAAATCATGCGTCAGTGGGAGATACATCATGAGGATGTATTACTTAAGATGTTCATGTTCTCATTAGCAGGGGATGCACATAAATGGTATCATTCTTTACCCCCTGCTAGCATTTCTTCACTCTCAGAGTTTCATGCAACTTTCATCGCCTATTGTCAGGAGTTTTATCCCTCCGAGTTAATTTGTCATAACTGTGGTGGAGGATACCACAACTCTGTACAAAATGAAGCTATTTCTGACATAGGCTGTGAGGATAATCCTGACGACCTGGATCAGAAATCATTCCTTTCTCCTCCCCATTCGTCTGCATCAGAGGAGTGTTATGGAAGTGATGAAGATCCCAGGGAGGAAGAAGACACCCTGAGTGAGCTGAGGGAACAGGTGAAGTATCTCTCTATTCAATTAGAAAGGTTGAAATCTGAAGACTGTGCAAGGGATTTTCCAGCCTGTGAGGAAGAAGATGACCTGAGTGAACTAGTGGAGCAGGTGATATTCCCCACTCCACAATGTGCAAAATTGGAATCTGAAGACAGCGAAGAGGATTTTCCAGTCTTCGAGGCAGATGATCTAAGTAGCTCTTTTGAAGAGATTATTGAAGATTTCTTGGATGCATTAGCATCTGCCCCCGATGAGCCTGTTGTCTCATATTTAAATGAAGAAGCCATTGTGGAAGAGGATTGCTCTTTCTTCCTTCATGAGATTTCCCATGATGTATTTACATTTGGGATTGAAGAGAAGGATCGAAAGACCTTTACCATTTCACAAGATGGGGGAGTGCACAGAAAAGAGGAGGAGGAACCAGAGGAACGACTGAGCATGCATTTCTTTTTCTATCCAGAGCCAGTCAGCAAGCACCCACCACCCGAGATCAGTGAGCCTACGACAGTTGTCCACTCACCTATGCTTGTCAGAGATATTCAGCCACATGAGAACAACTGTTTAGCAGAGGAGGCTGCCTGTCGCCAATTTTCTAAAATTTTCCACTCATTCTATGATTCTGTCAGCAAGTACATGGAGTGGCATTTCCCCTATTCCTTGGAGCCGCCCTATTTCATCTCAAATCCAGCCTGTAAGGAGGAGTTGAAGATTGTAATCATTCTACTGTCACGATTACACTATCTGGTGATGATCATTGACAGAAGGAAGGAGCTTCTATCCAGGAAGTTGCTTGAATGGCTATGGTGGAAATCAGCTTTCACCTAGCCCCATGTACAGTGTTTTATTAGTTTAGGATTGTATATAAATAAGCTCCTTTGAGCATGTATCTTTAATTTGTTGCTTTTATTTTTCAGCCTGTATTTTCAGCAGCAGGATGTTTTGAGCTTGACTCCATAGCCCAACAGCAAGGCACTGAAGCTGCGGAATGAGTCCTTAGAGAATCACAGGGATGACTCTATCCCCCATGGAGCCTAATGTTAGTAACATTTCTTGTCCGGGGCACAAGAGTATTCAATTCTGCAGGTTGCACAAGGAGCACCCAAGCGCAACGCATAGAAGAAGTCCTGTTTGGACTTAAAATCAAGCAAGCGGGAAAAATTATAGTGTCAGCGGTCCTGATCCATCCATATGAGTAGATCAACAGTTGGCGGGAAGTTGCATATAGAGAAGATGCACCGAGGATAGCGCAATGGATAGCACCCACATCATGTGCAGGCACGGATGGTAGTCGTTCATCCAAAGGACACGTGGTACGAGATCTGGTCACGTCGGCTTTTCGGCAGTCGTGAGTTCAAAGGGTGAAGGTTTTCTGTCATTATACATCTCGAAGCCCCGAACCTCGAAGTGCCGATAGCGCCTGAAATCGGGCTCACAACATCATTGGGTGAGTTTAGAGCTGTCAGATCTAGGGGGACGTGCGACACCAACTCAATCCATCTCACCGTTTCACTCATCACGGTTTCGGGGGACAGGGATTAGCCCCTTCCTATTCACGAACGCCGAAATCTCCTTTGCGAGTAAGCACAGGGTCACAGCCCGTGGCCACCTGGGAAAGAAAAGAACTATGCAAAAGGAGCCAAAGGCGTCGGGGCTAGCCGCCGAAAGGATCATCCTAATCTGCATGTGCTATCTGATGTGACTTCGATCCTGGTCCACGCTGAAGAATTAAATGAAGGTGAAAAGAGGTAGTTGAAACCTCAGCTCACTTATTGAATGCGAGGTATGGAGGTTCCAGCAGACAGTCTGCCCGAGACGGTCCTGTACACTGATTTTCTCCAAAAGGTCATGGACAGTCCTCATTTGACCAGAGAAATTCTACACACGCCATGTTGGCCTTTAATATGGCTGCTATCTCCCCTGCAAGAGCCATGCGCAGTTAAGGCGACGTCTGATGAAAGTTACCCGTCCAAATTCGGTTGAGGGGACATCACGCCTTGGATGAATGAACATGCCTCTGATAGGCGAATTTTGCTGAGTATATAGACTCAGTCTTTGTATTTTGTAATGGATCGATGGTTGAGCAAGGCTCCCGATTGTAAAGTTTTGATGAAGCGCTAGTCGCTCTGGTTAATGTATAAGGCATTTGAGACTTCTTACTTTATGGATGTCAACCTCTTTTCCATCTCTTGTATACTATGTTAGAAAAACTCAGAATTAGAGGATCCAGTCGAGTTGTAGCCTTTATAGGATGATGTAGGTTGGATCACTGTAACAGTTACATTGTTTCTAATCGGTTCCTGTTATTTTCGTAGCGCTGAACGACTTAGAATTGGAGGATCTAGTTGAGTCACTCTTCAACTCCTTGAAGCTCCAGACCAAGAGGATCTTGGCTTCTGATTTTTTTATCCTCAAGCTTCTGAAGGCTTGTCGCCCGAGGCAGTCTTGCTCTCCCTTCTCACAAGTCTTCCCTTTGTCACCCTTTAATCCATTTACTGACAGAAGTTGGATCAAGTCCTCCCTTGCTGCATACATACCAGGCCCGGTCTCATGAGTCAAAGTTTTATCTTCCTGAGTCTTTACCCATTTGATCACCCCATTTATTAAACCATGACATAAAAACTGATGGGCGTCGAGCTCTGCTCCTGCAATCAATCCAGGAGTGACTTTTGATGCTAACAGGTAATTTGACAACTTGGACATACAAATCTGATACAAGGTTGTCAACTATTGTTTTAACTGACTTGAACCCATGTCATGCAAGTTGGCTAGACCATGCCCCCACAACCAATTTAGAGATTTGTGACAACTCTAACTGGGTCATTTGATGTGGAAATGAGGCAAATGAAGCTCCATTGGAAAGATACCAGAGTCAATTACAACATGGAAGCTCTAATTTTCTAATTTAGAGCCCATAAGTAGCATTTTTTTAAACCTAGAACTACCATGACCAAACTAACACCTAAAACTAATACTRAAATTATGAAGGCTCACTCTCAACAAACGATGATTGAAACCTAGCATATGATATACCTCGAAAAAGTATCACACTTCCCTACATCACCTCTAGCCTTGATTTTTATTTTGAGTCATGTTTCAAAATAAAAACTCATGAGGAGGTCACAATTATGAAATTTGGCCATTTAGGAGGCATGCAACTTGTGCACTTTATAGATTTAGTCATATTAATTCAGAATGAGGCAAATGATAGCTTGTTGGAAAGTCGATCCTGATCCCTACAGGGTACAACCACTTGATTTTCTATAAAAATGAATAGAAAATCATTTTATTTTCCATGAAATATCATGCTTGAACCCTCCCAGTGACCAACGAAAGGGACCAACATTGAACATTTCTCAAATTGAGTCCACATCTCATGAAATCTAAACTAATCATCCTTGACATGGGGAATATTTATGTGGGAGGGTTTCAAAACTTGGAAATAATCTTGGGATGGCCTTCCATGAGGGAAAAAGTTTATGGTCCCGAAACAAGCCAAGCAAGGTTGGCTTGAGTCTACTTAAGCATCAACGAGATAATGTTGGGTACACTGGTATTGATGATTGTCATGAAGGTGTCCAATAGGTGGTAGTAGAATAGAGAATAATGGAACTCTAAAATAAATTTAGCCCTACTAACCCCTTAATTTATAATTGAGGTCTTGACCAAACTAAAACTTAAAACCTATAATTTTCTTGAATTGAGACCAAGTGACTTAAAATTGATCATTGATACTCTTCTAGTGCATGATAAGTCACTATATGCTTGAATGAATCAGTGAATGAAACCCCCTGAACTCTTTAATGTGGAAAAATCATAAATATAATGACTCTAACCACTTTCTTTGATTTGAACCAGAGCTTGATAGGCTGCTCAGAGAAACCCTTCTACTAGCTTGGGAAGATATAAAATGTGAAACATCATGTTGAT
>JASDQU011314539.1:0-24584 GCA_032191745.1 Picea mariana
ACTGAATGATAAGTTCATGTAGCATCAAACACAAACTAGAAAGAAACAGTCCAAGCATGTCATATTAATGAGAATAACGACAGCAGTACTTACAATCGTAGATGCGAATGCGACAGCTTCGTCAGATCCTCTTCATCTAACCCTTGTCTGAAAGATCCACAACCTGGATGGCAACAGCTGCACTGATGTCTCTTCTCTAGCTGACTGCAGATTTCCTCCAAGATCATAAGTTTCACATACACATTTCTTCCTCCTCTCTTCACCATTAGAGCTTTCTTATATAGGTTGGGAAGAGGTTAACCACCCAAGTCATGTTTAGAACCAGTTAAGAACCTCTTCCTTGGTTTGAGAGATCTTTTGACAAAACCAAGAATTCGAGTTTAACAGCCTCCTAAACTCGAATGATTCTCCCCTTATTTCCCTCAACGGGCTTAACAATTCACCCAGAATAGGGAGCGCTCTTTGAAGAAGGTCACAGAGCGTTATAACGCTCCTAGAAAGGTCCCTAGAAGCGCCAGCGCTTCTGAATTGGATAGCGCTCCTGCAAAGGGGTGGAAAAGCATTGTAACGCTTCTCAGACATGATGGAGGGGCGCCAGCGCTCCTCAGGTAGTGTTAGAGGAGCGTTCCCCTTCCAAAACCTTGATTATGAAGCCCTCCAAAGTGTTAAGAGATGTTTGACTCCAGTAAACCAATTTTCTTCCTTCAAACTGAGTAAATGAGGTGTTTTAAGTGTCTATGTGATGTCGTCATTAGGGTAACATAATCCAACAGTATTTATGACACCCTTATAACCCACTTGTGACATTTGCGACAAGTTGTATAGGAGTTGCGACACTTGCGACAAGCGAGAGGTATGTGCGACACTTATCCAGTTGAGTGATTTGGATGTGTAACAAATATTGGCCAGTATACAAGGTCCCTATGAACATGAACATGTTGAATGATTCGATGAGTTGACCAATCTAGAGACCTGTGCAGAAATGGAGATCACCATACAACAAGATCAAACAAAACAAATAGAACCATCTCCCTAGCCGAGCCCAACACGGAAACCTTCCCCTAAGTTAGTTATCAAAGATCCTAAAATGAGCGTTTACAATAAGAGGAGCAGTTCAAAAGCACTAGATACCGGTAGCCAGCAAGACACTCTCAAAAGGATGAAAATCACATCATCATCTGAAGTAGTTGACCTGGAAGAAGAAGAGATCAAAGGAAAAACATGCATGGAAATGGTAGAGACTACAACCAAGAAAGAAGAAACCAATACAAAAAGCAGGCTAGAAAATGAAAGTAGCACAAAGGTCTTCAGCAACAGGAAATACATATTTGTCCAGACACCTGGGGCAATGTATCAGTCCAAGGAAGATTTAATGAATCAGTATGCTATGAAAGGAAGTATGGAAAATAGTGAAATAAGAGATATTTTACCTAAAGTAGAAAGGACTTCTTGTAAATGTGCCGAACCTGCACAGAATAGATCTAGCTAGAAAATACTACACACATTTACAGAGAGAAATTAAGAAAGAAGAATAAAGATAGAAAGAATGGAAGAATTCCCATTAACCATATTCCACACTCAAAGAGTGAATAATTTACAATAGATATAGGATACATGAGTAACTAATGAGCCATAGTGGTGGTCTAGATTGCTCTAGATACACACCAATAGTTACAAGAGTAAACTACCACCTAGTCTAGTCTCTAAGGCAGTTACGGGAGTGAATTTCCACCTAACTGAGTTAACTAGTCAAATATTCTTTAGTTAACTGACTGAAAAAAGAGTAGTGAGTTGGTGATGATCCCAATGTTGCATGGTGACAAAACCAATGCAACATCTAAACTCAACTCAACTAGTCAAACTGAAGTGTCAACTAAAAGAGAATATTCTCCAGGTGGAATATTCTCCCCTAAAATATAGGAGTCTGGATAATGACTAATTATGACTAATAAACAAGGAATAACCTTAGGAAAAATAAATCCTAGGTGTATGTGAAGTAACTCCAACACTTCTCAACATAAGGCTTCCTTACTCTCAGTCAGAGATGTGGAGAAAAAGACATTTAACATTCGAGTGGATGATGATGATAAGGTCTCCGAGATCAAAATGCTCTATGAAAACATTGTTGCCCCCGACAAAGTAAAATTTCATAGGAATGTCAATGAAATGTTATATTCTGATTATCTGAGTTTGGCACTAAAATTTGCAAGGTTAACAACATACACATCAAAAATAGATGGACAACTGAAATAGGAAAAAGTGTCCAGCAAAGCCTGGATGACACAGGTGAAAAAACTAGAGTCTGAAGGTCCCCAAGGGTTGAAAGATTATTTGGATGAAAAAGACAAGATGATCCAAATTATAGAGAAAAGGATGAATATGTCACCTATAGATCATCCACAGACAACAAAGTTGATTGCATTGGAACAGGAGAAAGAAATATTCATACAAGAGGCACTCGATTACAAGGCTAAACTGCTCCAATTGGAGAAAGAGAAAGAGCATTGGTCACTTGTGCAGGAAGCAACATCAGACATGGAAATCATTATACCTGCAAATATAGAGGCTGGATCAAGAATTGAGGGGTTAGTCCAAGATATGTCCCAAGTAAGCTTAAAAACAGGTGAGATCAAGAATCTCAAAGAGAACATGGAAAATATGAAGTAGGAGATGAAAGTGAAGGATGAAAAGATAGCTCAACTCCACAGAGAAAATCAAGATTTGCAAGAGAGAGTGAACAAGCTAAAAACCAGGTTAAAGGAAAAAACATTATTGCAGGGAGCCAAACATGTAATTTGGGACGCTATTGTTGCGAAGGTTTCTAAATTCAGGGTTTATCTAAATTTTATCAACGACAAAGATAACATGGTTATTATAGCTTGGAAAAAATGCACTATTGTAAATGAAATATTAGAAAAAAGAAGCCCTCAGGGTGGGCCCAAAACACTATTGATTTACTGAATGTTGTACCAATTGCTGAACTTCAAACCATTTGTTTGAAAGTTAGGACCGCATTGATCATTTCAGCCAGGAGGATCATTGCTAAGAACAACTTACTCAAATCATTCTAGAACAAAGCTGTGCAAATGGAATACAACATACAAGAGTTTAAAGACGCTTTTGAATATTGGTTCGTCAAAGGCCTTCCATCATTTTGGGATGGTAAAGGCTCATTATACAATCAAGTAGTCTATCACTCTCTTCTCATGCAATGTAGAATGGACCATTCTAGGTTTGAGGATATGGAAGAAAGTCTGAAAGGTTTGAGTCTGGTAGAGTATTTGGCTACAGATTTAAAAATTTTAAACAAGTTTAAAATAATGAAGGTCAACATGTCAGCCATATCCTATGCTACATTCATTGACTTGGAAATTATGATTAAAGAAATGATGGATTACAGAATCACCTCTGATCCACAATGGAAAGAAATCGTGCGGTTGGGTAAGACAAAGTGCAACGTCCCCGGAACAACAGATGATATCCAGGTGTCACTAGTTTTGCAGATCCGGTGGGAGCTCAGAGCGAGACAGATGGCACAGAAGAAGTCGAATAGTTAGAGAAATTTTTCATGATTTTGAAACGTTTTCTTTTTCTAATTATTGTAAATCATTTCGTATACCAAAACTGTCAGTTAAAACTGTTACAAAAGATGAAACGTTTCAGTTTCAGTTGTTTTTTATGAAATTGTATAAGTGCTAAGAGACTTGAATTGATTAATGTTAGCAGAAGTGCAGAGAACCTTTTTGGTTTTATCAAACTCTGTTTGTAAATTTTCTGAATCTGAATTGAATATAAATGTAGAATATTTTGAAGTCTCTATGAAAATATTTTAATGGTTGGTGATATGAGCTTTGTTTCCCTTCATCGTATGCATTTACTGTAACCTGTCATTTCATTTACATTTTCTTCTGTTTAAATTGGAGAGTTTAAAGGCCCATAATTCGTCTTGTGACACTCTTGTCTTAAACAATTTAAACTATGTGATTGTCTTCTTAACTTATGCAGAATTCATTTCAGTAATGCTCTGATGCAGTTATTTGTTCTCTTTGTCTTCCTACACCCCCTTTAAATTTAAGAATAACTCAGATTCATCACCTTATTTAGCATTTCTCCTCTGTACATTTCTATCAGTCGATGCATTGTTTTCGTTCACTTTCATAATTTTGACTCCATAGCCCATAGTGTTCATCCCCTTCTTTTCCAACAACTTTATTTAAACCCCCAAAAATAAACCGAATCTAACCACCGATTGCTATAGATATATGAAGTGACATGAGAGATCCCTCTTTGAGTTGAGCAGGCTAGTGCCTTAGCTCTAAAGCTGGTTGAAACAATTACCTCTTTTGTTTTTTTATTCAGCCGGAAAAAATTTACAGAGTGCTAATAGGCACAATGTTTGGATTACTTGGGTCAAATGGAACACCATTGTACTTATAAAAAAGAGAAATTGTGTACAATGGAAGCTGAGGAGGCTTTGAGCTAGGCATATAGAATATATTTTGAATGTAACCAAGAGCACCATTTACTAAGCTAGCTTCAACCCATAAGTTACATGTCAACATGAAATGTTGTCCAGGGCATAAGAGAACTTCACATTCCAATTGATCATCATCAACACCAACCATTTATGTTTGTTGTGTATGCTCAACAACACATCATGCGATTGGAGAATTTAATAATTTCAACATATGCCTATTATGAGCATTCACCAAATTATTTGTTGGGAACAAGTGAAGTGATGAATTAAATAAACTCCTCTCCTGAAAAGGAAAATTTATATCAACCCGTGACATAAGAAGTTCCCAATCATCAAAAATGGGTTCTTCATTTCTTATGTTCATTAAGAGTCTACGAAAAATAAAATTGTTTTGAATCATTTCCTTGCTGTCGAAATATTGTGTCCAAGGTGACAATGGTATTGAATTTTTTCCATAATACTTTCCTCATTGTTTTACCTGCATGAAAAGGCTTATCTCTAATAGGAGGAAGTTTGGAACAACCCCATTTGTTGTGAAAACATGTGACACAAACATGTACATTTTTTTTTTGAGAAAGTAATAACGACCATACATTCAAAAACCGCAACATGATGATGAACATAATGCATGTAAATCACACAACAAGGAACATAACGACCTAGCATACTAGCACATCATGCAGCAAAAAACAACATATGACATTCAATCAGACAAAAAATAAAAACGACTACCTGCCCGTCCTACCATGCAATCGTTAGGACCTCCAGGACACATAAGAAATGCTCAATCCTAGATTCCCATATATTTTGACCATTTAAGGTCTCAAGGCTAGCGACTTTTCTGAGGAACAAGGAGGTTTCTACATCCCACTCAACACATGCAATATCATGCCTATTAAGCTAAAGACAACATCAATCAATCCAACACAACAACTTCAACAAACAGTAACTAGAACCTTCCCAGCGTGCGAGAGAAAATCACAATAAAGGTTACAAAAACAAGTACCACCATAAACACAATAGTCATCATCCACCTCAGGATGCGCATGATCCTAAACAAGGTTTCATATGCACGTATCGATCAATGTGCACAATGACCTAATGATAAGGGATCATGTCACCGCATTGCGACAAGTGTGACAGGAACCCACATGCAACAAAATACTTCTAAACCTTCAATCCAACATAAAATCCAACGTGCCTAAATCCAATTGACACTGATATACAAAATGCAATGGTGTACAACGAAGTCGCTTTAAACAATCAAGTAATAAGGGATGCAGGGTGACCATTCGTTACAATTTAATTTGTGCAATAACTAGATGTATTTCATTAGCAAGTTATCACCATAAGGACTAAATCAAAGCATGTCGTATCCAAACTCAAACAATGTTAAGGCATACAACATCTCTTCCTATAAAACCCCCTTCATCAGTACAAAGAAGAATATCATAATTAAACAATTCATTATTCACATTAATAATGATTGTACCACGTGACTAGGCCTCCCTTTAAACTCAACTCCCAAACCATCATTAAGAAGGCAACATATTAAAATTTATTTAAAATATTTATGAGCAGCTTAATGGAACACCCTGACTATATATATATTCATGTTCCAAGCTATAGAAATATGTTTTACTCATCAAGGAGCATCTAATAAAAATTCAACCACATGCAACAAGGTTTTAACCCTTAAACTTTTAAACTCCTTTCTTTATGAAACATAAATTGGAATAGTAAAATTGGTAGAAAAGGGGGACTAGAATAAGGGTTCTCACAAAAAAGAGCATTGCACAAATAGACAGTGTCACGAGTCAGAAGGAGGCAACAGACTGCAAGGATTTTTTTTAGTTCTAAAAACAAATAACTGAAAATAACGGTTAATCCCCAAATTCATATGAAACAAATAACTGTTGAAAAACTATAGATCTAGTCAGAGCGTTGATCATGAAATTCAATAAATTAAACCTTGAAACTATTAAACATTCAATTGATCATGGGGTGAACAACATAATAGATACCCTGTCGAAATACCAGCTGCCATAATCAAAATTATTCCTATTTGACAAATCAATGCCAACTCTTAACCACTAAATAATTAAAATTTTGTGTGATTGGTTAGAATTTTGGGTGGTATTAAAATCGTTGTGTAGTTTTAAAATGGCAGTGTAGTAAATTGGGGGTATAAAATCTCTACACTATTAACAAAATATCAACAATAGCATGTTCAAGCTTTCCATATGTCCAAAACAGACATTCACCAAAGCAAAGAACCAAACATGATTTAGCTCACTGGAGGAAATTTGCAAGGGTGATGTATCCAACAATTTGCAAAGAGAGCTTGCTAGGAGACAAAGATCTGGAGGGAAATTCACAGGGAAGGACCAACCAAAAAAACATTGCGTGTAAGGAAAATCACAGAGAGAGATGTTAGGCTAGAAAAACAGTGTGAGTTAAGGTAAAACGTAGAGAATCATGCCCAATAGATCACTAGGTGGGTAACACAATTTTTCTGAGGAATAAAATGAAAATATGGCTGGTACGAGACACCCAATTTTTCTGGTTGATAACATGATTTTTCTAAGAAAAAGAAAACAAAAATATGGTTGGTATGAGATATCCATATTCTCTGGGGGATAACATGATTTTTCTGAGGAAACGAAAAAACGAAAATATGGCTGAGCAAAGGAAAATAATGCAGGTTTACACCCCATCAACACATAGAAGGTATGAAATCGTTGGGCGATGAAAAAAATAATCTATTGAGTAAATACCACAAAAATTGTTGAGCAATAAGGAGGAGTTTTCGCTGTACAAGTAATGGATTTGCTGGGCAAATTAAAAACGAAATTGCAGAGAGTAAAAAAACAACATTAATCACAAAGAAATAAAACGTTTGGTGAACTAGAGAGACCTCCCCAAATCGGTGTGTTGAAGCATGAGGTTGCAGAGAATAAATCACAATAATCACAGAGGCTAAGGAGGGAATAAATGCCCAGGAGAGGATTCCTTGCTGGACAGAGAAATGATCCTACACTTATTATCCATGCACAGGAAAGTAGGGCATTTGAATCTAAATATTTAACATTGGAGTGAAAGACATTTGATTCGGCTCCTGGTCGACTGCTCAAGCACAGAATAATAACTTAAAGGATAAAGGAACAAAAGATAAAAAAACAAATCTTCATCTAGACCTTCCCCATGGAGAATAAAATAATGAAAAAAAATGCAATCAAGGAATAAAGAAAATGTAGGTAGGAGATACAAAAGCGCAGGCAAGGTTTTGAGTCTAGGGCTCATTCTGGCCATGCGCAATTAGACAGTAACTCAGAAATAAAAGATGCTTTGGATAGAAAGGTTTCTTACAGGACGAATCAAGTGACAAAGGGATTACATTGAAAACATAATTCTTAAGGAATCTGTAAGGAGACCTACATTCTTACCAAAATTTCAAAGAAAACCATTTCTATCCTATGCAACAGTTCTTCTAATGTGGTTATGTATGTATAAATAGTTTTCTTTTTCTTCTGTCAGATTACCATTACAAATTATGATTTTACGAAAAATAATCTCTTACAATTACCGTAGAAATACATGTGCAAGGAAAGCTCATGGCAATGAAATCATCATCCGGATATAGTAAAATAAACAAGTGTAAATTAAATTTTATTACAAGTAAAAACTTTAACAGGCGTACCTTTACCAACAACGACAAGGCAAAGATGTCCTCCCATGCATTCGCTCCATCCAGATCCTGCTTGTCGAACGATGAGACCTCACCGATACCTCCCATCCAACGCTAGGGTTACTCTTCTTCCCCTTGAGCCCCCCGAGCCCCAAAGGGGCCACACACACAATACTAGAGAATTCTAGCATATCGCCTCGTAACATTGAGCTACCACTCGTTACCCGAGATGGGTATCCCAATTCCCACAAGAGTAAATTTAGTCAAGATGAAATTTCAGCAATGTAACGTTACACAAGCCAGATGTGATCCACGCTCCTCCTCCACCATCCTTTTTATAGATTTTTCTTAGTCATTAGTTTCCCAAAACCCTCATTAGATTCCCTTTTTATTTAATTAATTTCAAAAAACATGTCACGTACACATGTCGCCCGATC
Source organism: Picea mariana (assembly GCA_032191745.1). Taxonomy (NCBI): domain Eukaryota; kingdom Viridiplantae; phylum Streptophyta; class Pinopsida; order Pinales; family Pinaceae; genus Picea; species Picea mariana. The sequence continues at coordinate 8,603 of JASDQU011314539.1, forward strand.
CCCTAGTTGCACCAGAAAATCAATTTATTAATTAATTAAATTTGTCTATTTCCCTCACCCACCTAAAAGCGTTCCTAAAAATGCTCCTTGGTGTCCCATTATTCCCTTACAATTCTTAAATTACTTACGCCTTACTTAACTCCTATTTGAGTTCATAATTAGAAAGTTCCAAAGGATACATTCCTTACTATGTTAGACATTCCCCTTTTTCTTTAAGTTTCCCTTTTTCTTTAAGTTTCCTCTTCTCTTTAAGTTTCCCTTTTTCTTAAAGTTTCCCCTTCTCTTTAAGTTTCCCTTTTTCTTAAAGTTTCCCTTTTTCTTAAAGTTTCCCCTTCTCTTTAAGTTTCCGTTTTTCTTAAAGTTTCCCCTTCTCTTTAAGTTTCCATTTTTCTTAAAGTTTCCCCTTTTTATAACTAAGTTCAAAATTAATAGGTTTAGACAAAAACAACCAATACCCCTTTTATTAATTAAACCTTTATTAAAATTTCCACTTTAATTATTAATGCTTGAATTTTATTTACCCCCCTTCCTCTTATATTTCTAATTACTTTTTTTTTTTTTTCTAAGGTTCTACTCAGACCTAGGTTTTCAATTTACTAGGCTTGGTGACAATTCTTAAGGTAAAAAGTAGTTATTAAACTTTACTTATCACATCATTCATTTTAAGTCCGACCAGGTCCTAAGGAGGCATATTTTTCTAGGCACTAGGTTATTAACTTACCAGTTAAAATCGTGACGTGACCTTTAGGATCCACTACGTGCTCCAAGGGTGCCACTCGCTTCCTTCTATTTTCTTTGGGTGGTGTTCCCTTCAAGATGCACTACATGCTCCAAGGGTGCAACTCACCTCTTGACTAAATTTGGTAGATGTAAAACCCCTGGAGTCAATACTTCATCAGGTGATATTGTGGGAGACTAAGGGCCTCTAAGGGATAAGGACCTTGCGTTATTGAACACCCCTTAGAATCATTGTGCAACTGTCACACTCTGCCCTCATGACATCGCGAGTCTTCTCGAAATAGGTAATCGTTAACTTATAGTTCATGCCACGACGAGAATGCTAGTAGGATGTGGCAGGCCTACTACCACACCTCTCCCTCAATGTCTCTAGTTGTTGTGTGTGACCCCTTTACTCCAAATGTGAGTTTAGTTAGAAAGATATTGTCTACCTGCATCCATCAATGAATCATGTTAGCAATAAAAATAAACATCATAATATCTAATCATATGTATATATGTCACATCAACAACATTTAAACCCTAACAGTCCACTCCTTGACTCGATCCAGAGTCCAAGGGGTTTCATCAATGCCTCGACATCCTAAATGTACAGAGTCCTGCACACTCAGGAGAGCCCAATCAATAACACTTGTCTATGTAAATACAACAAAATAACATATCATCAAATCTACAATATCTCATAATCATTATCAAAACAACCAATAGTATAATGACTCAGATCACTTGCACGCAGTTGTCCTCAAAGAATAGGTTCGCTCAGTGTTCACAAGAGAAAGATGTTACATACACACCCTCTTGTTTTAAACTTCATCCCAAAGTTTGATAGAAGTTAAGTGACAAAATAAAGTGTATCAAAATATCATAGTTCTAGCTACCAAACAAAATGGAAATTGTTGGCGCAAAACATATGTGTCCTCCTAGGTCGCTGAGTGCAGATTATAGTTGTCCCACTGGAACTTGACCTAAACTACCACTCGATGTCGTAGTTGTCGAATGCGATGGTCCATGTTTCATATTGGCTCCCCATGAGCGCACCCTCGTCCTATACCTGAAAGGAACGCATGTCAATAACATGTGTAGGATCACTAACATAATGTCTCAAAATAGATACTTGAAAAACGTCGTGCATACACCTCAAAGAATCAGTAAAGGCTAGTTAATAGGCCACGGGCCTCTGAATTTCCACAATCTTGAAGGGTCCCATGAACCTAGGAGAGATTTTAGCACCCTTTCCAAACTTGATCGAACTCTTATGCGGTTTCACCCGCAAGAAGACTCAATCACCAACTTCATAACTACGATCGACACGACGCGCATCGACATAACTCTTTTGTCGATATTGTGCTTCCTTTATCCTTTGTATTATGGTTTTCATTTGGTCCTCCATTTCTTGGATTACTTCAGGTCCCACCAGGACCTTATCCTCAAGCCAATCCCAAATCAAAGGCATTCGACGGGGTCACCCATAAAGAAACTCGAAAGGTGCCATATTAATGGTGCATTGATAATTGTTGTTATATGAAAATTATACCAGTGGAAATAATTCTTCCCAATGCTTCTTTTGGTCCATCACGTACATACGTAAAATATCCTCCAAGATTTCATTTTTTCACTCAGTCTTCCCATCTATTTCCAGGTGATACGCAGTACTAAAGTTAATTTGGGTTCCTAATGCCTCTTGGAAACTAGTCCAAAATCGTCCTGTAAACACCAATCCTCTATCAGATATAATCCTCTTAGGCACACCATGCAACCTCACAATCTCATTGATGAAAAATCTAGCTAAGTTAGGTGCCTGATATGTCATACGCACATGAATAAAATGAGCACTCTTTGTTAAAGTGACGACTACCAAAAAAATCGAGTTGTGTCTCCTTTCCGTCAGTGGCATTCGATCAATGAAATCCATCGAAATGACCTCCCATTTTGATTTCGGAATAACATGTGGCTATATTAATCCTTTCGGATGTCTATGTTCAACCTTCACCTGCTGACATTCTAGACATATTTCCACGTATTTGACTATGTATTCCTTCATTCCTTTCTAGAAGAATAAGGGTTTAAGGTCTTCCCTCATCTTCGTGACTCCAGGATGAGCCTTGTTTAGGATTAAACTCCTCAAATCCTCATTGGGTGGTACGTAAATTTGATTTTTAAATATCAATAATCCGTCTTTTTCCATAGTAAATCCCTCAAATTTTTGTACCATCATTGTGTTTTGTCCGATAAAATCCTTAACCTCCTTGTACGAGTCATCGTCACACTGTAAAGTTAGGATCTTTTCATGTAGATTTTTTTGAAGAGACATCACCAAAAATATGCATGGTATCCAACTCAATGCATCCGTCACTCTTTTCACTAATGCTTTTATGTAAGTAATCTCGAAATCATACTTGCTAAGTAATTACGACCAACGTCGTTGTCACACGTTCAAGTCACTTTGCGTAAAGATGTGTTGTAGTCCACAGTGGTCCATTTTTAGTTCGAGTTTTCGTCCAATAAGGTAGTGTCTCCAAACTCTCCAAGAATAAACAATGTCTAACAACTCCAAATCATGCGTTGCATAATTCACCTCATGCCTTCTCACCTTTCTCAAGATGCAAGAAATCATTCGACCATATTGCATGAATACTTTGCCTAAGCCTTGCTTGGATGCGTCAGTGCATACCAAGAAGTTCATGTCCATGTCAGGGATGTTTAGTATCGGTGTTGTCTTCAACAACTCCTTGAGGCTCCAAAATGCCTCTGCACATTTCTTGGTCCAAACAAACTTCTTGTTCTCCTTCTGTAATTCCATTATTGGATTTTCTATCTTCGAAAAACCCTTGAGGAACCATCAATAATATCTCACTAAACCCATGAAGCTAAGAACTTTGGGGAAATTCGTCGGCGCAGGCCATTCCATAATAGCCTCGACCTTTTCTAGATCCATAATGATACCTTTGTCAGAGATGACGTGCCCTAATTATTGAATCATTGATTGATAAAATGAGCATTTAGAAAATTTCCCATACAATGTTTTCACTTGTGGACATTGTCGTACCATGCATAAGTGCTCGTCATGATCCTCCATTGACTGAGATTAAATCAAAATATCATCAATGAGTACTTGGATGAACTTGTCCAAGTATTCTTGGAACACACCATTCATCAAACTCATAAATACCACCGGGGTATTCGTTAGTCCAAACGGTAAAAAAGTAAACTCATAATATCCAAACCTCATCTTAAAGGAGGTCTTAGGGATGTCGTCTTCCTTGAACCGTAAATGGTGATACCCTGATCTCAAGTCAGTTTTTGAAAACACCCTCGCGCCTTTCATATGAACAAATAGATCATCAATCCTTGTAAATGGATACAGATTATTGATCGTTACCTTGTTCAATTGACGGTAGTCAATGCAGAGTCTCCACGACCCATCCTTATTCTCTATGAATATAACAGGCCCACCCCACAGTGACACACTTGGATGTATAATTCCTAGGTGCAACAACTCCTTCAGTTTTATTCTCAACTCCTCTAACTCTAAGGTTGACATCCGATAAGGAGTTCTTGCTATCGGTTCAATTGTAGGTTTTGGGTCGATGGTAAATTCCAATTCCCTCTCTGGCGACATCCCAGGTAATTCCTCAAGGAATACATCCACAAACTCTCTCACCACCAGAAGGTTTTCTATACCTTATGCTACTCCCTTTTCGTTTAACACAAGGATTGCATAAAGGATTTGTCCCTTGCGCATGCTCTTCCATAGCTGCAAGGAAGAGATGAACATTAGGGAGAATCCCTGGTTCTGACCTACAATCATGCGTCTCTGCACCTTGTCATCAGCCAAGATCAATGACGTAGACCCCCGACCCTCAGGCCAAGATCTGCACAAGATAGATCTTCTTTGAATCCGTAGAACTGAAATAGTTCTTTTGGGCCCTCACTAGAACCCCACGACTCCGATCCACAGGTCCTTCACGAAAACTCCACCTCCACAATGTGCACCCTGCATGAGTCTTCACCTCCACATGACCACTATATATGACCTATGGCCAAGCCAAGAGATTCTTTTCGCAATTTGCGACTCAAAAATGGAAGAGAGTTGAGTCTTTTGACTCTTCAAACCCCGAAACCTGAAATCGCTCCCTTAGACAAGATCGATGGCTATGAGCCCCCCTCAATCCAATGGTCCTTGCTGTCTCGAGATTCCAGTAACCGAGTGTTTGAAATGCAGCGACCCCAACCACTGGTCACTCCATTCCCCGAAATCTGAAATTTCTCCTTTGCTGAGATCGACAGTTGTGGGCCTACCTCGATCCAACGGCTTACGTCCTTTCGGGATTTTTATCGACCCTCAACCTTTTGGGAATTTCTCCGAACCTTGACCACTCCTTTGTCTTCCACTGCACGTACCCTCTGATTGATACTTGGGATCCACTTTTTGGTGTTTCTCTCTTCATGATTTTAGGAGTTGTGTTGACCATGCAACTCTACCTCTTGAGTATCGAAACCCCGAAACCCAATTGGGGCCCAACGGATATTGTCCCTCAACCTTTCAGGAATTTTTCCCTCAACAAAATGGGAGTTTGAGATTCCCGATTCCAAAATCACAGCCTCCTCTACTTCTCTAACCCCGAAATGCCGAAATGTCGAAATGGGCTCAACCACGATTAACCCTTGACCAAATCTCGATCCATGTGACTGCTTCCTCCGTGACCACAATCCTACTCCAAATACATGTCACATTTCATGACTTCGGGGTTTTCAACGCAAAGTGCCCCGACTCCTTGTCATTGGAATTACCGAAATGTTGAACCCTGAAATGCCGAAATGCCAAAATTCCACTTCAAAGGAGAATCAACAGCTCTTGTTGCCTCTCATCCAATGGTCTCTACTCCTCCTGAGCTCTTGAACACTAAAAGACACTCAGCCTTAACCTTTTCATAGATTTGTGAGATCCAATGGTCCACGACATTTCACACTTCTCCAGGAAGCATCTCCACCATCTATTTCATCTTCTCTCCTGTGTGACCTCCCAGAGGTTAAATTCTGTGCACCTTCCTCCAAATTTGATGACTATCGGCCCTTTGCACTAGATATGATGGCCCAGATATGTTTCTCTTCCTTGTTCACTTTCCTGCGTGTGTCTGGACGTAGACTTCAATGACCCAGATCTCGCCTCTCCATCTGATCTAACAGTAGTTGTGCTCTACCTTGAGCATGCTCTTCTTCCTTTCCCTTGGAATATTTATTTCTTGTAACCTTGGCTCCCTCCCGTATTCTAAGATGCGTTCCTCCTCCTGAGCTTTATTTCTCTGAACCTCAAAGGTTCCTTCGAACTCTGCAACCTCTTGCAGGACCTTTGCATAAAATGGTGCTATCTCTTCTGAGCTTATCTATGGATCTGACCTCAAAGTGTCTCTATCCATTTCTCTCCTTGAAGGGATGTAAGTGCCCTCTAGAAACTTCCTGCTCAAGAACACTTTGTTGAGCCTGTAGGGTGTTCGGTAACCCTGTGAGTGTCTCCTCCCGTGACACTTCTCTTCTCTCTGAACTCAAACAAGAGTTCCTTCTGTGCACACTTGTACCAACTCAATGCCCACCTGGCAGAGTTCTCTAGAATCCTCAGTGATTCTATCTTCTCACGAACTCGAAATAGAGTTCTCCTCAATGCCCTCCTGGCAGGGCCTTTACAAAATTCTCAACAATTCTGCTTCTCCTCTATGTGCTCTCCTCTTCACAGTTTCTCCTTCAAGGTGTTCAACAACCTTGAGGCTTCCTCCTTGAGTCAATGAATTTATCTAGTGCGACCTCCTGGCATGTCTTTGTCTGAAATTCCACGAAATTAAGAAGTGCACTCCTGCACTGGTTTTCAGAGACTACAGTACTCTTCCATGCACTCTTGCATGAAACCACAAAGAATCCAAACTTGAAATCAGAGAACTCTCAGATAGGAAAATATATCTATCCCTGCAAATGCACATCTAACATACATCTACAACATATCATCAACACATAAAGACATTCATTCATAAAATCACAAACACATGAACAACAACGTGCAGGAAAAACTGCTATGATTGTATTAATATGAATTGCCTCTTTACAATGTGATCTCGGACTGTAACAGAGTCATGAATTCCTCTCTCCTCCCTATTTTATATATTCTTCTCTTCCTAACTAAAAAATAAAAGAAGAACTTTTTACAAAAGGGAGCTCCTCGAGCGCTTCCCTCCATCCTCACCAACTCTCATTAATTTACATTCAATTACATTGAATGATTGTCTAGTTTGAATTGGATCTAGATCTCAACCTTACAACCATTTAAGACAACCTTTATCTAAAGCCTATGTACATGCATGGATTTTGGCTCTTTGTCCTTACAACATTTAATACAATTTCAAAATTTGAAAAACGAGAGGGTTGCGCCTCTCTCCTTCCATTGAATGTGATCTTTGATGTGTTGGCTGGATGGAACGTAGCTGGCTTGGAGCAATGCTCCTACATCATACTCCTCTTCTGTGAGAAATTCATGAGCTCCTTCTCATGAGCTTCCCAGCATGGCTGTCGAAATCCACCTAGACCCCAAACAGTTCTTTGGAGCTGTCCATCTGCTCCATCGCTTCGCTATTGTTGTTGCTTCTGCTGCCCTGCTGCTATGGCAGGTTCTCCTCTACTTATCTTCCCTTTGCTGACCACTTCTACTAATATGATCATTATCTTCCGAATTGCTTCAATTACCTCATCCAACTGCTCCCATGGCTGGCTCTCTCTATGCAGTATTATCGGATGCATTCTCTCTTTGCAAATGGGTAGATCAATTAGATCCCCCTTGCTATTTCCTCCATTTCTTATGGCCTTGACTTGCCACACTGGTGTAAAATTTAGATCTGAATTATGTGCTTCTTCTTGAGTGACCTATTGTTCAGTCACCTTCTCTGATAGATTTTCCTCCACCATTTCTTCTGCTAGTTTGGCTCCATCTTCCTCTAGCTTCTCTCCAGAATGGAATTTTTCTTTATCTTCTGTTGCATGCCTCAGCACTACAGTCATCATCTGTTCATCTCCTTAGCTAAAATGTTCGAGAAATTCCTCAGAATTATCCTCTGTTAACATCTACATGTCTGTCTGCTCTTGGAATTCATCTAATGGTTCTGGATTGTTCAACCAATCCTCCAACATTTCTAGCTCCTTCTCCCAAGGAGTGAGCATGTCAATTGTGTTCTCCTCTTCTTCTCCTTGGGAAACTTTCTAACATCTGCTCCTTGTCTTTGATGGTCATAGCTGGATCTCCTTCCGCTGTTGTTTCCTCTGCAACACAAGCTCTCGCCTCAACTGGGCTATATGGCATGAATACCTTTATCCCTCCAATTATCAGAATGTTCTTCTGATCTTCCTTCTCTATCAGCTATCCTTGCTGATATGAACTAACCTCTGAGCTCATCTTCTCTGTCAGCTCCTCTTTCTGATCCAAACTCATCCCTGAGTTCATGAGGATTTCAATCAATCTCATCCGCTCTCCCTTGCCCACCTGGAAATATGGGATTTCCTCTCTGCCCTCCTAGCAGTCTATGAGATCCTCCAACGATCTCATCTCATTTCCCTCCTGGAAATTTGAACTTTCAACACCGCCCTCCTAGAAGTATACGAGACCTTCACTTGATCTCTTTCTATTGCCCACCTGGAAATTTGAAAGTCCATCTCTGCCCACTTGGCAGTCTATGAGATCTCTACTTGATCTCTCGTCTTCATCATCACTGAGATTTATCCCAGCTTCTGGTTCATAGGCATGAACCATCTCCTGTTCACCTCTAAGGTGTTCAACATGCCTCAACCATCCTATTAATAGCCTTCACTTTCCTTTGGCCAAAAATTTCTTGACTGGCCACTTTACCCTTCTCTTTATGGGCCATTCATATACCCAATGTGGATTTGAATCCTGTTTCATCTGCAATGCAAGCTCTTCCATTCTCTCCCTTATCTCAGCAAGATATTCATCCATCTCATATTTTATCTACTGCTGGTGGTTCTTCTTTCCACCGCATCCATGGCCTTCAGTAGCCATCTTTTTGTTCCTGTCTTCCCTCCTGGAAAACTTGTTGCTGTCACTCTGCAACCGTGAGTGCGTCCAACCTTTCCTATAGTCCTCCTGATTGTCTATTGACTATTTCACACCTTGCAACAATCATCGCAGAGCTTCAACACTCTGTCTTCCTTTTCCTCTGGATCCCTCTACCTACAATATACAGAAAAAATCAAGCTCTGATACCACAATTGATGCGTATCAGACCACTCCTTTTCCTCTAGCTCCCTTTCCCTAAAATACATAGACAAAATCAGGGTCTGATACCACAAATGACACAGATCCCTGACCCTTAGGCCAATATCCACATAGGATCGATCTTCTTCTAATCTGCAGAACAGAAATAGTTCTTTCGCGCCCTCACTAGAACCCCACGAGTTCGATCCATAGGTCCTTCACGAGAACCCCACCTTCATAACATGCACCAGGCATGAGTCTTCACCTCCACACGACCACTAGAGATGACCTTCGACCAAGCCAAGAGACACTTTTTGCAATTCGTGACTCAATGATGCAAGAGAGTCGATTCTTTTGACTCTTCAAACCCCGAAACCCAAAATCGCTCCCTTAAATGAGATCGACGGCTATGAGCCTCCCTCAATCCAATGGTCCTGGTTGTATCGGGATTTCAGTAACCAGGAGTTTGAAATGCAGTGAACCCAACCACTAGTCACTTCGTTCCACGAACTCTGAAATTTCTCCTTTGGCGAGATCGATGGTTGTGGGCCTACCTCGATCCAACGACTTATGTCCTTTTGGGATTTTTACCGACCCTCAACCTTTCAGGAATTTCTCCGAACCTTGACTACTACTTTGACTTTCTCCGCACATACCCTCTGACTAATACTTGGGACCCACCTTTCAACGTTTCTCTCTGCATGATTTTGGGAGTTGTTTTGACCATAAAACTCTACCTCTTGAGTCCCAAAACCCCGAAACCCAATTGGGGCCCAACAACTATTGTCCCTTAACCTTTTGGGAATTTTTCCTTTCACTCTTTGGGATTTCGCAAACTGGGAGTTTGAGACTCTCGATTCCAAAATCATAGCCTCCTCTACTTCCCGAACCCCGAAATGTCGAAATGGGCTCAACCAAGATTAACCCCTGACCAAATCTTGGTCCATGTGGCTGCTTCCTCCATGACCACTGTCCTACTCCAAAGACATGTCGCATTTCACAACTTCGGGGTTTTCAATGCAAAGTGCCTCGGCTCCTTGTCATCGAAATTGCCGAAATGTCCGACCCCTAAATGCCAAAATGCCAAAGTTCCACTTCAAAGGAGAATCAATGGCTTCTGTTGCTTCTCATCCAACGGTCGCTACTCCTCCTGAGCTCCTAAATGCTAAAAGACACTCATCCTTAACCTTCTCACAGATCTGCAAAATCCAATGGTCCATGACATTTTTCACTTCTCCATGAAGCGTATCCACTATCCGTTTCATCTCCTCTCCTGCGTGACCTCCCAGAGGTTAAACTCCATGCACCTTCCTATGGATCCGATGATTATCAGTCCTTTGCACTAGATTTGATAGCCCAGATCTGTTTCTCTTCCTTGTGCGCTTTTCTGTGTGCATCTGGATGTAGACTTCAACGACCCATATCTTGCCTCTCCAACTGATCTAATGACAGTTGTGCTCTACCTTGAGCATGCTCTTCTTCCTTTCCCTTGGAATATTTGTTTCTCGAAAAGGCCTTGGTCTTTTGTCTCTGCTATGAAGATTGTAACCCTGGCTCCTACCTGTGTTCTAAGATGTGTTCCTCCTCCTGAGCTTTATTTCTTTGAACTTCAAAGGTTCCTTCGAACTCTGCAACCTCTTGCATGACCTTTGCAAGAAATGGTGTTATCTCTTCTGATCTTATCTCTGGCTCTGACCTCAAAGTGTCTTTGTGTCTTTCTCTCCTTGAAGGGATGTAAGTGCCCTCTGGAAACTTCTTGCCCAAGCATGCTTCGTTGAGCCTGCAGGGTGTTCAGTAACCCTGTGAGTGTCTCCTCCTGTGACATTTCTCTTCTCTCTGAACTCAAACAAGAGTTCCTTCTGTGCACACTTGTACCAACTCAATGCCCACCTAACAGAGTTCTCCAGAATCCTCAGTGACTCTATCTTCTCACCAAACTCGAAATAGAGTTCTCCTTAATGCATCCTATGCATTTGCTCAATGCCCTCCTGGCGGAGCCTTTACACAATTCTCAACAATTCTGCTTCTCCTCTCTGTGCTCTCCTCTGCACAGTTTCTCCTTCAAGGTGTTCAACAACCTTGAGGCTTCCTCCTTGAGTCAATGACTTTATCTAGTGTGACCTCCTAGCACGTCTTTGTCAAAAGTGCACTCCTGCACTAGTTTTCAAAGACCGTAGTACTCTATCATGCACTCTTGCATGAACCCACAAAGAATCCAAACTTGAAATCAAAGAACTCTTAGATAGGAAAATCTATCTATCCCTACAAATGAACTTCTAACATACATCTACAACATATCATCAAAACATAAATACATTCATTCATGAACTCACAAACACATGAACAACAACTTGCAGGAAAAAATGCTATGATTGTATTAATATGAAATGCCTCTTTACAATGTGAGCTCGGACTGTAACAGATTCATGGTTTCCTCTCTCCTCCCTATTTTCTCTGTTCTTCTCTGCCTAATTGAAAAACAAAAGAATATCTTTTTAGAAAAGGGGGCTCCTCGAGTGCTTCCCTCCATCCTCACCAACTCTCATTAATTTACATTCAATTACATTGAATGGCTGTCTAGTCCGAATCGGATCTAGATCTCAACCTTACAACCATTTAAGGCAACCTTTATCTAAAGCCTGCGTACATGCATGGATTTTGGCTCTTCGACCTTACAACATTTAATACAATTTCAAAATTTGAAAAATGAGAGGGTTGTGCCTCTCCTTCCATTCAATGCGCGCTTTGATGTGTTGGCTATATGGTGCGTAGCTGGCTTGGAGCGATGCTCCTGCATCACTCAACCATTTCATCTTATAGTTGAGTATCACATCACATAATTCCAACCAGTCCATATCGATCACAACATCATAAGACCCTAAGGTTGTGATGTATAGGTTGGCCCTAGTGAAAAACTCTCCCAGGTTAGGGCTATAACCCAGAACCTTCCCACCAACCTTTTTTTGGCTCTCAAAGCCATTTATACAAAGCTAAACTCGTCCTGTTCAACTTCCTTTACCTTAATTCTTTTTAGTGTTGCACCATAAATACAACTCTCGGTAGCACCTGGATATATCAAAATACTAAGGGTCTGGTCAATGACGGTACTTGACATCCCGAGCAAAGTTGACTTGTGCTCTGCTTGGTGGTTATTCACCGTTGCATGAATCTGATGGGCCTTGCCCAAATCTCCCACGGTAGTGGGTCCGGCTGATTCCATATGCTATGGTCCTCTCCACTGGGCAGTTACACTGGTAATGTGGCTCTCCACATGTCCAACACCCTTTCTTTGGTCCAGTACTCCTGGTACCTGAAGTAGAAGCTGACGGCCCACCGGCCTGGAACCCTGGTTTGTTCCGTTGAACATGCCTAAACTTATATTGTTGCAGTCAAAATTGCTGCTAGTGTTGTCACTACTACATATGGGCAGATTATTCCACGAAAATTTTCCACACTTCAACTAGTTTCATATTTTTTTTAATCAGGGCGAGATTTTTGTCAATATTGCCACGAAATTTCATCGCAATATCGACAAAAATATTATTTAAATCTAGTTGAGATTTTCGTCGCTATACAGAATAACTTTCATGGCAATATCAATGCAAATTTTGTCTATCTCATTGGTCGGTGTTAACAGCTAGTTGACTATTTTATCTATATATACGTGACTTTAAGATACTTTCCGACACAATTGCTATAGTTGCGACACTGTTCTTGGCTTTTCTTTGAGTTTTTTTTTTTCGTCACCCACTGGTTGAACAAATCCAATTCTCGATCTACATAGCTCATATTTTGAACTTGCAAGGTTAGTATGTTATTTTTTATTGATGTACTCATTTAACTTGTAATTCTTTTTTCAAATGTCCAAATTTCATTTACCTTATTTTTTCTTTGATAATATATTATAATATGTGTAGTACCATATTTCATGTCTTTGGTTTTTGGATCTAGTTAGTATATTCTATGGAAAAGGGTATGTGGATTCCATAATATTCTAGGTTTATGGAATCCACATACCCTTTTACCTTCAATTGTAGCTATAATCTTTCTCTCTTTTCATTGATAAAGATATGGAAGTGATCTTGAAACTCAACCTTGATCGGTGAAATGATAGTAATTGGTTGTCATTTTCTTCTCTCTTTTAATTTTTAAGACTTGACAAAAAAAAACCAATAAATTTTGATTGAATATTTGATACCACTTGTTACATCCCTAGTACCCAAAAGGGATCACACTTGCATAAATTGAAAATAATATAACAGTGACAATAATGGTTGGGATACTTGCACAACTAATGGTTGGCAACTAGCATTTACTAATTCAATTAAATGAAGGAATAAATCTCCATGGATAAAATATTAAAGTTGATTTTTATATTGATAAATGATAAGTTATGGTATATATAAGATAGGGAGGAAACTCATGTTTATAAAAACAAGGGTAATAGCTGCAATTAATATATTGTAACATTTCCCTCTTCCGCATAAATTCTTTGCTATCTTCAACATTTCCCTCTTCCGCATATAATTAAGAGAAATATTAATAACATTTCCCTTTTTCACATATAAATTAAGAGAAATATTAATAACATTTCCCTCTCCCGCATAAATTCTTTGCTATCCTCAACATATTGTAATAAATAATGGGTAGGTTGGCATTAGTGACAAGATATCATGTTGATATTACATATAGTTATTAATGTACGAGAGATCATTCATTATTTAAGCATGAAAAACAAAACCCAAGACTAAATATTGTGGTTGACGTGATCGTGTTTGTACATTTTGCAAAACAAAGTACGAGAATTTCCATTATTTAAGCATGAAAAACAAAACCCAAGGCTAAACGTTATGATTGACGTGATCGGGTGTGTACATATGGATAGCGGAGAAAGTTCTATATTCTCTTCTTTAGCAGGGACTAATAAGATACATAAACACTAACCCTAAACTTATGTTAGGTATATATGTCGTTATTATATAAAGAAAACATTTGTACACATATGACCTTATTATAAAGATGTTATCTATGTCGTCATAATGTTGATCCTCTACACATATGATCACCTTATTATAAAGATGTTGACCTTATTATAAAGATGTAGTTCACTGCAAATAAACATATCATAATCGAAAGGAGTGGCCAAAATATAAAAAATTGTCAACGAATGTTTGGTATGGTGTAGGTAAGACAATTACTTGTCAGGACAAGGATTTGTCACAATGAACGAAAATGACAGGAATCTTGCTCGGTTAAGAGCGACATTAGAGATGAGGGGCAATGGAAAATGTTATTTCCCTCACTATGATTGCAGAGGCTTGCAAAATAGAATACTTTTAATAACAACAGCCAAAAAACATTGTAGGGAGAAGGGGCACGTCGAAGGGGGTTATGAATATCGTCCCTTGGTAAGAGGATTCAATATTTAATGTATTCTCTGTAATAATCAGTATGTCATGAATTTTAGTAATATTTCTTATCAGGATTTTTATATTTTCTATACACACTAACTTTTCTATGTTGTTTTTAAATATATAGACGATTCTCCCAAAGTGTTGACCTCCAGAGAGCTATTTGCCAAGTACTAGCAGAAATACTACTTTACATGGAGATGAACTTCAAGATCAGAATATTGAAGCTGTTGATCAAGTTATTAATGATGATATGGATATAGATAACGTTAGTGATTCAAATTAGGAAGATGAGATACATAGATTGATCCAAGACACATTTTCTCCAATGGATGAGGACAACCAGGATGATAGTCATGATGTTGATCCTCTACTCGAGAAGTCACGTCAAACTCTTTATGAAGGCTCAACATAAATTTTTTTATCTTCTATATTGTTGTTGGTGAACTTGAAGGTTTTGAATGATTTATCAAACACATGTCTCACACAGATACTAAGGTGTTTAATTTGTTAATTATGTATGCCTGCATGTTCACAAATACTTAAAAGGTTCAATATTTTCCTATATTGCTATTGTTTTCTAATTTGTAAATTAGTATATTGGATGATATATTGATGATGAATATTGTTTACATTGGCTTATTGTTTAGAATTTTGTAGATTGTTAGGTGATGTTCTATTACCGATATCAAATATTTTTCCATGCACATATCGAGAAATATCCGTGATTATGAAAGAAATTGGAATGGACTATCAGGCTATTGATGCATGTCCTAATGATCATATCATATATTATGGACAATATGAATTAGAAAATGAATTCCCACAATGTCAAATAAGTAGATATTGAACCGATAAAGCATTAAAGAAGGCGTCTCACAAAGTTCTTTGTTATATTCTGATAATTCCATGTTTCTAGTGGTTGTTCAGTTTCCAAAGTATAGCATAGTTTATGGATTTCCATGCAAAGAATAGAAGTCCAGATGATGTTCTTTGAATGCCTGCAGATGGTTCTGCATTGAACTACATCGAAGAAAAGTGGCCAATTTTTAAAGAAGAACCTCGTAATGTTAGACTTTCCTTGGTAGCTGATGGTGTCAATCCATTTGGAGAGCTTCGTTCTACGTACTTAGTGTGGCCTATTTTTGTTATAAAAAATAACCTTCCTCCTTGGATGTCGATCAAGAGAGAGAACACAATGTTGGCAATGATTGTTCCAGGTTTTTAATTATCTTTTATTTGCTTTAAAGCATGACAAAATATTTCATTTCTTTGTTTCGTGCATGGTAATTATTTCTTTTATATATCACGACATCTAGATAAGTATAATTAATCATGTAGTAGGTTGAACCAATCAGGTAGGTGCCAGGTTAAAGATATGAACGTATATATTGAGCCTCTCATCAATGAGTTTTTGAAGTTATGGGTTGTCATCACTATGTATGACATCTCTAGACCAATAAGGCAAAGACGATTTCAATTCCATGGAATACTATCATGGACAATTCATGATGCTCCCGGGTTAACACATTTTTGTGGTATATTGTTACTTTATTTTTGTGATTTAATATTATATATCTTTTTT
>JASDQU011314540.1:499-22379 GCA_032191745.1 Picea mariana
TGAAATTCACCACTAAAAAAACAATGCCAACCACTTGTCATCCACAATTGGGTTGGGTTGGTTTAAATTATGACATGTTGATTTGCATCTACATACAATGGTCACAATTTTATGCTACTTACAGTAGTCACGGTTTTATTTTCTAAGACACTTTGGCATGTTCTCATTTTTCATTATCTGACTAGTAGATTTCATCATGTTATCGTAGATTTCATCATGAATTTTTTATATTTTAGATACTGATCCTTATTAATAGTGTATAAACAAGTTATATCAACTACAAACTAAAGTTAACCAGTACATCTAGAATTGTGTGTGATTATAAAAAAATGAGAGAAACAACATCACATATAAAACAAGGGTATGTGGATTTTATTGAGAAAGTTGAAACAAATATACTTTATTTATATTGGAAGACTATGGTATATAATCATAAGTTCATTTGTTAAAGGTGCTTAGTCATAAGCCAATAAAGTTAAAGGTGGCTAACCATAAGCTAAGATGGTTGAAGGTGGTTAGTTAAAAGTGATTGTTATGTGCCTAATCACGACATAGATAACATCTTTATACTAAGGTCATAAATGTACAAATGTTTTCTTTATATAATAACAACATATATACCTAACATAAGTTTAGGGTTAGTGTTTATGTATGTTATTGTTATAAACATGAGTTTCATCCCTATCTTATATATACCATAACTTATTATTTATCAATATAACAATCAACCTCAAGATTTTATTCATGGAGATTTATTCATTCATTTAATTGAAGTAGTAAGTGTTAACCAACCATTAGGTGTGCAAGTATCCCAACCATTATTGTCACTGTTATATTATTTTCAATTTATGCAAGTGTGATCCCATTTGGGTACTAGGGATGTAACAAGTGGTATCAAAGCTTCAATCAAGCTTTGTTGGTGTTTTTTTTTAGTTCTTAAAAATAAAAGAGAGAAGAAAATGACAATCAATTACTATCATTTCACCGATCAGGTTTGAGTTTCAAGAGCAATTCCATATCTTTATCAATGAAAAGAGAGAGACATTATAGCTACAATTGAAGGGAAAAGGGTATGTGGATTCCATAAACCTAGAATATTATGGAATCCACATACCCTTTTCCATAGAATATACTAACTAGATCCAAAAACCAATGACATGAAATATGGTACTACACATATGATATATTATGAAGGAAAAAATAAGCTACATGAAATTTGGACATTTGAACAAAAATTTACAAGTTAAATGAGTACATCAATAAAAAAAAACATACTAACATTGAAAGTTCAAAATCCGAGCTATGTAGATTGAGAATTGGATTTGTTCAACCGGTGGGTGACGGAAAAAATAAACAGCTCAAACAAAAGCCAAGAACAGTTTCACAACTATAGCAATTGTGTCGCAAAGTCTCTTAAAGTCAGGTATATATAGATCAAATAGTCAAATAGCCATTAACACGGACCAATGAGATAGGCAAAATTTTCGTCGCTATTGCCACGGAAGTTCGTCGCTATTGCCACAAAATTTCGTGGCAATAGAGACGAAAATCCTGACCAAGTTAAAATCACCTATTCATGGATATTGCGACGAACTTTCTTGGCAATATCGATGAAAATCCCGCCCTATTTAAAAAAAAAAGATAAACTAATGGCAACGTGGAAAAATTTCGTGGAATAATCCGCCCATATGTAGTAGTGAATATAACATCTTGTGCCATATAAAGATCATCTTTCTTCAAAATCCATGGGACATCACTTTCTTTAAAATACCAAGAGGGATCAACCTCTCCTCTAGTTTCGTTTCTTGGTCAATGTCTCTTTTTAGTATTTGAAGCAATAAGATCTCTCCTAATAGTGATTGTGTCGCTTTTATTAGATGATATGTTCCTCCATAAAGAAGATGAAACATTTTTGAATATATGCATGGGATCTAGTAAGTGGCCAATCTTAAGATTCTACCAATATGACAGCCCATAAAATACAAATTTATTTTTCATCGCAATGGGAATTTTCTCAACATAGGTGTCAAAAAATTCAAGGTCATCGAACATAGGTTCACCATTTGAATCAAAAAATTATGCCATTTCCTTCTCCTTCTCTATGTCATATGTCCTAATCCAATCTGTCAGTGTCATTATTTCAGGTCTTTTGGTTCTCTCTAGTTTACCATTGAAAGTATATGCAACTTATTTATAAGGGTGGTATTCTTGGAGGAATACCCCCAAACATTCATACACCGACTTTCGTAGGTGGTTGGACCACCTATCCTTTATAGAAGGTCTACAACATTTACATCCATGATACCTTTTTGTTACAAGACCTGAGATGTTATCGTATACAGAGCATGTTAGTGTCAAAAATATAGTTGCACCAAATGAAGTATGCCAAATAACATTACATATATAAACAAATCAATCAACGTGCTTATCAGAACAAACTCCTATTCTTGGATAATCATGCATGGTGTACACACATATGCTATACAATATAATAGACCTCTCCATTGGGATGGGTTTTGATATATCATATACATGTATCACTTCCCATAATTTATTAAATTAATCAATTAATGGTTGGAGGTAAACATCCATTCCATTCGATTGTCTTCTACCTGAGACTATAAGAGCCAACATAAGATGTTCATTCTTCACGGACAACCCTAGGGCGATATTGTTGTTGATCACTACCACTGGCCAAATAGAATTGTTGGTTTTTTGGAGGGAATATGAGTTAACTCCATCCATATATATGCTCAATCGTAGGATTTGTATTTCATCCTTTAATTTATTGGTCCATGTATCTTCTATATGATTCATGGCTATTGAATCTCATGCGATTCACATAACTCCTGGCTCACTTCTATGTGAAACATGCCACCCCTACAACATGGATAATTGTTTGCAATGAAAGATCCTTTCAATCCTTGGAATTATAAACATGTGCCTCAATATCTTATGAGGACCACGCACCTTACCCTTGTTTTTTGATTTATGGCATATATCATGCCCACATTTTGGACATATCTTTTTGTTCGCATATTTGTTTCTATATAGAATACAATCATCTGGACATGCATGGTATGATATGTACTCAACACCAAACATTTTCATCATTTGTTTTTTTTTGTGCAACTATCATGCAAGACATTATCACTCGAAAGTACCTTATCTTTGAGTAACCTGCAATTAGTGGGCAATAGAAATGTACTCTGTCATTAAGCATGAATAAAATCAACCCTTTTGTTCCTTCATTGTGTGACAATATTCCTTAAAAAATTAAGAGACTTAATGGTTAGTTACCTCAAAAGTTCCAAGAAACACGCGTCTAACATACAATACATTTCTTTCAAGTTGTGTAGTAACATTGTTGTCCCTAGCTGGGTAGACTTTGTAGACCCCTATACTTGATCAAATAGAGGGGTGATGGAAGAAGATTTTAGGATTTCAATGAAGGTATCAACAACATCAACACCATCCCCTAGTTCATTTTGTTGGAATGCATCTAACAACATTCCCTCCATGTCTTGGGTGTCTTGGAAGAAATCATCCATACCAACCTCTATATCATTGCTTTCATCCCCAACATGTGAATAAATAGTGTTATCGTCGAGGTTTTGAATTGGTGACTCAGGACATAGCGGAAATTGAATAAGTGGTTGTTTCAACCATTATCGATATTCTTCCTCTCCGAGCCATTTTCATTTAACAACAAGCTCACGACTTAACATCATAGTGGGGTGCAACGATAGATGATGGACAAGTCGCTCGTCATCAGAATCCTGATTGTAAAAACATTGAACATTACATCGATAATATTAGTAACATAATTCATTTAATATGTTCAAACATTATACCTAGAACACTTATTAGAAGCATGGACATTTTTTCCCCAATAATAAACATGAAACCAACCACTTTATAAAAGAAATGTCAAATTAAGCAATACATTTACACTAGTTCCATTGAAAATCTAAAAAACCAATTACTCAATCATATTTTTCTTACGCCTTACGAGATTGTATACATAAAAGAGATTCTATTCACGGTGTAATACCATTGACTTGAGGTGGTTACTGGAAGATGGCATCTTAGGATTGATAGGGTAAAGCAACTTTCCATTTTTATCAAACATCTTCTTTCGATATCTTTCTCCTGATAAGAGCTTGTGGAATTTTGGGACTATGATAATATTTTGAGCATCTGAACTTGATCATGAATCTTGATCCTACAAAATTCAATGAACAATTATTCAATTGCACCTACATACATACCATAAATTCAATGATATAAATTAAGTATCAATAAAATTTATACATATTGCAATCAGCGTGAGAGAACATTAAGGACTTCCAATGATACAGAATGAGTTGGAATATGAAGAATTGACCATTTAATATTTAATTCATTTTTTCCTACATTTGAACCAAAACCGTCATCTTGGAAAGCATAGAACAATCTAATTTCAAAAATAATTTCGAATAACTTTTATAACTTAACAATGCACTTCATAATATAAAGGCGCATCGATGCATATGGATAAATCCAACACACAAATGTGTTTAATTAAGCAAAACACCAAAGACTGATCTTAGTTATTGCCTTCACAAAAAAAATCTCCACAAAATTTAAATGCGGAGGTTTGCATTTGCATTGTGCAAATTAAACTATCTTATGGTGCATTATTACTTGCACACCACACCAATGCGTTTCTAACTGTATAGCACACTGACTAAAGCAAGTTAGAAAAATAACACACGCTTACTATCTATATGCTGAAATTTATTATGAAAATAAATCGGTGCATTATACCTACACATCGAACTAGTGCACTACTCACTGTATAACTCATGGAAATGTAACTTAAAAAAAGAGAGCACATGCATATATCATCAATGCGTCGAAATATACAACAAAATAATGAGTGACAATTTCAGTTTTTGTATTTATAAAGGAAAACCCTATTAATTTTTTTTATTTCTTTGCCAAAATTTAGAAGAGAGTTTTGTGCAACAGAGATTTATCAACAAAGACTTCAGAGTGAGTGGAATTTTTTTGAAGAGCCAAATTCAAGGGGGATTACTGTAGATCACATATAAGTCTGCAGAGAAGAAATTTCAGGTATATGATTTCGTTCTATTAATAATCTTAATCATTCTCCCATTTGATTCAATCAATTTTCAGTGTATTTCCAAACAAAAAAAAAAGGTTTCATAGTTACCTTTAGCATTGGAAGCCCTAATTTCCTCAGTGTTTTTTTTCTTTCTCTTTTTATATCTCACAAGGAGAATTTTTTTATAGGATTTGTTTATTTATATATGGACATTTTTTTGTCCGTTGCAATGAAACCACTCATTGCATTAGATCCCAAATCGTCTTGTCGTAGTTGTTTAAAAAACAAAAAAGCATTTGCAGTTACCGGTGCGCTCTGTACATAGTAAGAGCACTGATGTGTATTTGTATGTCAACAACACCACTTAAATTAAATTAGGAATAATATTAAAAAAAACATTTTCATAGTTGACAATGCACATTTTACCTAGATAAGCATTGGAGCACGTTTTTTTACAAAACACACCATTTAGTTTAAAATGGAAAACCACTATTTTTTATATGGAAACCTCCATCTATTAAATTTGTTCATAGGTCAATGGTGCATAATCAACAATACTTAGGAAGTCATGCTTTTCATAATTCATAAAGCACAAGCTAGATACAAAAAATTGTAAAGTGTTTTCAATTTTGCAATGACACTGTTATATTGTATCAGTCCATATATATATGGTCGATGCACCGATGCGTATAAATATGGTTGACCTCCTGATGTATATTAATTTACTATATGCATCAAGATCTTAATTTTTTTTAAATTACGTAATTTTTATATATGATGATTTCTAGTTTTTTTTTCAAGAAGATCTTGAAAATCCCAAGGGAAAAACAAGGCGAAAACCAAGACATGCATGTAGAGATGTCCAAAAAAATGTAGAAGAAGATGATAAAAAAATGAACATAATTGCGTCGCAAGAGGATCCATCCCTACTACACTGTGCATTAGAGGTATGTAATCATTTATTATTCTTTTATGTACATTGAATTTAATTATTGTGTGAAATAATAACTTTCAATTGTTTTGTTGCAGAAAAGAAAAAAAAAATAGAACCCATTCAACACATAAGACAGGACAACGAGGAATAAAATATTTGATGACAAACTTTGTGAGTATTTACATTTTTGGAACTTCTTAAGATTTCATGTTTGTTGTGATCTTTATATTTAAATAAATGATTTACACTTGTCCATGGAGGTCTTCTAGTAGGTGCTAACATACAAAGAGGAGCCGACCCATGAATTGATAAACATTGGGTTAAGTATGGGTTGTGAGTATATATTGAAGTATGAAAGTTTAATTAAACAATTCGTAAGTAGCTATGTTGTTTAACTCCCCTTGTTTTGTTGTTTTTAAGTTTCTGTGGTGAGGAGTTTCGCATGTGTTGTTCGGATAATCCACAGTTGGAGTCATCTCGTCGTCTAAGTTTCAAATCCAAATCATGATTCATCATCAGGACTAATCGTCAAGTGAGAGCTAGCTAATTGTCATCAATTAATACTTTAAATGCAAGACAATTTAAAAGTTATTTAATTAAGTCGACTTTCCTAATTTTGGAATTTAATTTAATTAATGAGACTTAAATCTAGGGTTTTGCGAATAATAATTAGTATGTATAAGTATAAAAACTAGGTTATATAAGGATTTTAATTATTTGTTTAGGGTTTTAGGTAGTTTGTTAGGTTTTACAATTAATGAAACAACAATAAAACTTTATATTGATTATATCGACTATGCTTTGTCATGTCGTATTAAACATGCAGGAAAC
Source organism: Picea mariana (assembly GCA_032191745.1). Classification (NCBI taxonomy): domain Eukaryota; kingdom Viridiplantae; phylum Streptophyta; class Pinopsida; order Pinales; family Pinaceae; genus Picea; species Picea mariana. The sequence goes on from JASDQU011314540.1 coordinate 7,375, forward strand.
AAAGTATTTAATGCAACCAACATAGGAGATTTTGAGAGAATGCATGAAGCATGGTTTCAAAAGAATGTGTATTGTTTATGAAAGACTTGGTGCTAAAGTATGTTTTTTGATTTACACAATCATGTATATTCTACTATATATATAAATGTTGATATACTTATTACAATTTATTTCTATGTTTGTATATGTAAAATGAAGGGGTGGAACATAAAAAACAAGCTGATCAAGAAAACATTATGTTAAAAAATCAAAGTACAATATCGCCTAAAAATGATGAAGAAATAAGGCATGTGCATAGCTCAGGCAATGAAAACAGTTCAACTCATGAATGACAATCAATATAATTGAATGTTACTGCAAGATGTATGTTTTGAAATATTTGTCTTTGAAAATCAGATGTTTTGTTTAATGTACTCGACATATTATCTCAATCACATGAGGACATGTTACCAATAAGTATAACAATTACATATTAGTTGAAATTTGATTATTATGGACCTTTAGGTTGTCCATTTTCGTATGGAAATGGGTCTCTCATTCATATATAATAAAATCCGTTTCTTATTTCATTGCATTGTCGAATGTTGTAAAATGTTGCATTCTTGAATAACGAATATGTGGATGATTTATACTATTTCAAATAATAGAGGTGTATATCATTGTATAACACATTAATTCAATCATTATATCAAAATCCAATAACAAAAATATAGAACAGTGTTATTATAAAAAAATATTTGATTTTGAATTAATTAATTGAAATTTTGTAAAAAACAATTAATTAAAATATATACATATCAGTGCACTGTGTTCTTTTGAACTCATTAGATGATGCATGTCATAATATAGAAAGTGGTGCATTTTGAGAAGTCATACACACTGGTGCACATTAATTATAATAACACACTGGTACGAACTATAGAGAAAACACACCGTTTTGTAAACGATATAACATACAACAATATTTATCGTTTCAAAATTGTATGGTACTCATGTTTAAAATATACATCAGGGCACTAAATACAATGTATGCACTGATGTATTACTTTTATTATACACACCATGGCTCTAAATATTATTTACACATCAATGAATTTACTATAATATACGCATTGATGCTTAATAAAAATAATGGCCCCAACATCTCACCTCAAACATTCAAAATTTCACTGCGCTTCGGTGCACATGGTAAAACAAACACCGGTATGTAATAATTATACAAGAAATGGGACACATGATATATTAAACACAACGGGTCTCAGGACAACTAGATTGCACCGGTGCATACAAAAACTAAAACACATTGGTGCGTACAGAAACTAAAATGCTCTGGTGCTTCATACACAAACACGATAGAACCAATGCGTAGAAATTATAAGAGCATCGGTACTCTATATATGAAGAAAAAGGAGAAACCGGTGCACAATAGTTATAAACACAGTGGAGTGTTTTTATTATATTAACACACCAGGGTGTTTGTATTATATTAACACACTGGGGCGGGTTTTTCAAGACCGCACTGATGCGTTTTGACAATAACTACACTGGAAAAAACCTCCGCTACAACCTCTTCCTACCCAATTTTTTTTAATTATATGGAACATCCGTTAAAACCTCTGCTAAAACCTTCGCAGCTATTAGATGAGGTTGTAAGGGAGTTTTTTTTTGAAAATTTTGTAACACTAAAAACCTCCACTAGAAGGTGTTCTCCTTGTAGTGCCACAACTGCATTAAAGAAATAATTTTATCCTTTAGGGTATATGCAACAAACAATAATGGATTGGCAGAATCTAAGGAAAGGTAGAGAACAAAATGTGCAAGACTATAATCAAGAATTCAGAAAGATGGCATTAACATTGGTGATTCCTCTTTATACACAAGAAACTCTTTTGAAGTATATTGGTCGGTCACATAATTATTTGAGACATATTATTTTCATGTTAAACCCAACTAATCTTGATGAAGTTTGTTAAAGTTTAATCTATTATTAGGTTTCTTTTCAATTTACTAGATAACCATAGCATAGATAGGATCACTGAGAGAAGCAAAATCACAAGAGACACATCATTTATCCTGGGAAACCCTCATGGGGAGAAAACCCAACAAAAACTTCCTTAATATAGATATCCAACACAATGCCAAGACAATAAACCAAACACTAGAGAATATCATCTCCCAAGTAATGCGCCTCTCTCTCTTCCTTCTTCTCCAACTATAGCTACCAAACTTGCGCTCTGGATGATCGAATGAGTGAGTGAACAAATGAGGCACTGGCTTCCTTTATTTATACAAACTGACAAGTGCTGAAAGGAGGTGTCTCTTCATTGGCAGAGCCGACTTCTCTTTCTGGGTGGTTAGAACCACTTTAATTTGCCTGGAGGATGACTTCTCAATTTGCATATTACAATTAGGGTTTGACCAATCTGCAAAAATGGATTTGGTCATTTACAATGCCCGACATGATCAATCCACAAAAGGGGATTGATCTAATGAATAATACATCAATAATAGATAGAATACTCTTTGCAGTTACAATATTTCAACGCTCCCCCTTAACAAGAAGGGTATTTTACAACATCATCAAGAGAGAGAGAGGGAAACATCATCAACAACATCTGGAACATTGATTGGCATATCTATAAATCATCGAAATTTTTTCTCATCATCAATATCATCAACAACACAACACAAAGAATGGAGCACCATCAACATCGACACTAGGCTGAGAGTCTTCAGCACGAAGCTGGCATCACAACACAAAGTTGGCTACACAATATCATCAACACAAAGATGACATCACAACACGAGGTTGGCAACACAACATCATCAACACGAAGCTGGAATCACAACACGAGGTTGGAAACACATCATCAGCACAAAGATGGCATCACAACACGAAGCTGGCAACACATCATCAACACGAAGCTGACATCATAGAACGAGGCTGACAACACATCATCAACACGAAGTTGGCATCACAACACGAGGCTGACAACACATCATCAACAAAAAGTTGGCATCACAACACGAGGCTGGCAACATATCATCAACATGAAGTTGGCATCATAGCACGAGGCTGGAAACACATCATCAACATGAAGCTGACATCATAGCACAAGGCTGGCAACACATCACTACTCCTCCTTTCGAGGGAAGTCCTTTCGGACTACACCAAGCTTATATCGAAAGTGCTCAAACTTTACATGAGATAGAGTCTTGGTCAACATATCAGCAACATGTTCATTCGTGCTAACATATTGGAGCTTTATGGCTCCTCTTTGCACCATATCACGGATGTAATGATATCAGATCTCTATGTGTTTTGAATTTTCATGGAACACAAGGTTCTCTATCATCTTTATGCATCTCTGGTTATCACATAGAATCATGGTTGCTTCCATCTCTAGATCGAATAGATTTGTCAACAACTTCTGAAGCCATATGGCTTCACAACTGGCAGAACATGCAGCAATGTATTATGCTTCTGTCGTGCTGAGAGCAATGCTTGATTGCTTCCTACTCTTCCATGAGATCATGGTTGACCCCAGACTGAAACAACATCCTGAAGTGCTCTTTCTGTCAGAGACACTTCCAGCCCAATCTGAATCAGTATAACCACTCAATCTGAAGTCATGATCTCCATCATAACTGATACCACAATCTATTGTACCCTTAAGGTACCTCATCACATGTTTTGCAACAACCAGGTGGACACGTCTGGGTTCTACCAGAAATTGACTCACTGTGTTCAAAACAAAACATATATCTGGCATGGTGTTCGTCAGATACATCAATGATCCAATGATCTGTTTGTATAGTGTAGCATCAATCAATTCTGATGAAGTGTCAACCAAGAGCTTCAACTTTGTTTCCATGGGTGTATTCATGCACTTGCACTCCAACATATCAAATCTCTTCAGTATTTCAACTGCATACTTCCCTTGGTTAAGGAAGATCCTCTCTAGACTCTGCCAGACCTCAAGACCTAAGAAATATTGCATTAGGCCAAAGTCTTTCATCTCAAATTCTGCAGTGAGCTTCTTCTTACATTCAGTGATGATATTTTCTTCTCCAGTTAAGAATAAGTCATCCACATATAACAACAATATAATAGGCTCATCATTCATAACCTTGAACTAAAGGTTAGAATCAAATTTACTCTTGGAAAAGCCCAAGCTCGTCAGGAAACTGTCAATCCTTCCATACCAAGCTCTAGGAGCTTGCTTCAATCCGTATAGAGACTTCTTCAACTTGCAGACATGAGTCTTCATGTTTTTAACTTCAAACCCTTGAGGTTGTTCTATATACACTTCTTCTTTAATGACACCATTCAAGAAAGTTGTTTTCACATCCATCTAGTGTAACTTCCACTTCATCTTAGCTACAAGAGCTATGATGGTTCTGATTGAAGTGTATCTGGCTACAGGAGAAAACATCTTTTCATAATCAATGTCTTCTTTTTGAAAAAATCCACAAGAAACAAACCTTGCTTTATATTTCTCAATACTTCCATCGACAACATGTTTTATTTTGAAAAGCCATTTGGAAGATACCACATCCTTGCTCTTCAGTCTGGGAACTATTTCCCATACATCATTCTTTATGATGCATTGGTATTCTTCTGTCATGGCATCTGCCCATTCTTTCTTCTGAATGGATTTTTCAAAGAAGGTAGACTCCTTCTCTAAGAGATCACACATCAAATCCATATAACCGGAGAATGGCTTAGGTTTCTTCACTTGTCTCATGGTTCCTTCGGGGACACCATACTTCTCTCCATATTGAATAAGTTCCCTTGCCCAGGCTAGCTTTCTCTTGTGGGAGATTGTCATCTGGGGAGGTTCTTGAGATTCTATTATTTCATGGTCTTCTAGAATCTCCTCATTAGGGGAAGCTATGACTTCCCTCACTAGTTCTGCAACTTTAGGAGCTACAGGTTCCTCTTCATATACTTCTTCAAGCTTGCATCTTCTTGATTTCTTGAGTGTTGCATCTTCATCAAAGGTTACATCCTGCTGATCTCAATATGATGGTAATCTGGTATATAAACTCTGAAGGCCTTGGAGACCTCACAGTATCCAACAAATATTCCCTTCTTTCCTGAAGGGTCCAACTTAGTTCTTTTCTCTTTTGGAATATGTACAAATACTGGGTAGTAAAATATTTTGAGATGGCTTACTTTTGTCTTCTTTCTGGAGAACATCTCTTTAGGGGTATTGAACCAAGTGCAGTATGGGAAAAACTATTTTGTACATATACTATTGTTTTTGCTACTTTTGCCCATAAGTACATTGGAAGATCTTGATCATGGATCATGGTCTTCACTGCTTCCATTATAGTTCTGTTCTTTCTTTTTGCTACACCATTTTGTTGAGGATTGTAGGGAGTGGTGAGCTCCCTCTTGATCTCATCATCTTTGCAAAAGTTTGCAAACTCTTTTGAGGTGTATTCTCCTCCATTATCTGACAGTTCTTGATGTTCTTTCCTTTTGCACATCCATTGCACACACCTTCATGGTCAACCTTGAGTTCTGGTAGACCTGTGACTGCCTTGCTTACATAAGGTAATTCCTTTTAGTTAATGTGGGATAATCTTCTATGCCAAAGTTCACATGGATTTTCAATGGAGTGGGTCATGGCTGCTTCTGAGTGACCCTTTAGCTTATACAAGCCACCTTCTTTTTTTCCAATAACAATTGCTTCTTCCATGGTTTTTCCTTTGGCCCACATAAGGACTTCTCCATCTATGAAGGCAACTCTAAAGCCTTTCTTTTCTAAAGCTGAGATGGAGAGTAAGTTCTTTGTCAAACCTGGTACATATAGTACATCCTTCATCTTCATTGGGGTCCCTGAATCAAGATTGTAATTTGATTCTCCTGCTCCCTTGATAGGGTATTGATAATCATCTCCAAGTGTAACTTTTCATGGAAACTTCTTTTATGAAAGGAAAGAGAGAATGTCTCTTTGACCTGTCATATGCTTGGAAGCACCACTGTCAATGAGCCAAGTGTCCTCACTAGGTGATATTGATCTTGAGAGGGCAGAGATTAAGACATAGTCTTCAATCTGTTCTTTTATCATCTTTGTGGGTGGATCTTCATCTTCAACTGCATGGGCTAGACAATGTTTCGCAATATGTCCCATCTTGTCACAATGGTAACATTGGTAGGATGATAAATTTTTTTCTCTTCTTTGTCCTTTCTGAAACTTCTGGAATCTCCTTGGTTGAGATTATTTATGTATGAATTTTTTTGGGGGGTGAGACTCCTTATGAGTTTCTTTCTAGAAGTAAGACTTATTTCTTCCTTCTTTAGTGTGAGTAGCTAGGGCTTGATATTCATCTCTTAATAGCAAAGCTTCTCTGTTAGCTACTCTTGATTCTTCTTGAACATATTCTTCCCAAAGACTGTCAAATTGTAGTTTGTCTTTTCTGGCACAAATAGTTTGGATGAATGCATCCCAAGGTCTTGTGAGACCATTAAGGGTTGTCATTATAAGTTCGTCTTCATCTATAGTATCTTCAATTGCTTCTAGTTTTTCTTTGAATTGTGATATTCTGGAGAAATATTCCTGGATTGTTTCTCCTTTTTGCATCCCTTTATTCTTGAGTTGAGTCCTTAGATTCATCTTCCGATTTATGTTCTTTCCTTCATATAATCTGGTTAGGGCATCAAACATTTCTTTTGGAGTCTTCTTTGAAGACACTTGAGGAATCAAGTGATCTTTGATAGAATCTGCAATGATTCTTTTGGCCCTAATTGTGTCCTTTTGGTGTTTTTCTTTAGCTGCAACATCGACGAGTTATGGTACATTCTCTTTAATGGATCTTGCTAGGTCATTCTCTTTAAGAATGAGTCCAATCCTATACTTCCTGGCACAAAAGTTTTCCACACCTTCTAGCTTGTCAACAAGCTTAGTGCTTGCAGACATCTTTTACCTGGAGCTAGGAAAATGATCAAAAAATGAAAATGCTCAGAATTGAATTTTGAACTTACCAGGAGGTGCACTCGGTTGAGGCGAGTAGCCTGGTGTGGTTAGGTTTCAGACAATCCAAAATTTTCCCCTTCAAACTTGACCAACGGATTTGGTGCTTCTGGTTTTCTAGTACTTCTGGTTTCATGGTATTTCTGGTTTTCTAGTACTTATGGTTTCCTGGTACTTCTGGTTTTATCGTACTTCTGGTACTGGTGAAAACTAGGGTTTCACTTTCCGAGAGTTCTATCCACTGAAAAGGTGCGTTGAAGGTGCCAAAGAGTTCCTTGGACTAGGGCGCACTTTTCTAGATGATTTTTGGGCTGAAATTCCTTTTCAATAAAATCCCTAATTTTCTTGTACGACAACAATGACGTTTTTCTTTTTCCTGTGAAATATGCTCTCTTCAACTTAGCTCTGATACCATGTTAAAGTTTAAGCTATATTAGGTTTCTTTTCAATTTACTAGATAACCATAACATAGATAGGATCACTGAGAGAAACACAATCACAAGAGACACATCATTTATCCTGGGAAACCCTCATGGGGGAGAAAACCCAACAAAAACTTCCTTAATATAGATAGCCAATACAATTCCAAGACAATAAACCAAACACTAGAGAATATCCTCTCCCAAGTAATGCACCTGTCTCTCTTCCTTCTTCTCCAACTGCAGCTACCAAACTTGCGCTTTGGATGATCGAATGAGTGAGTGAACAAATGAGGCGTTGGCTTCCTTTATTTATACAAACTGACAAGTGATGAAAGGAGGTGTCTCTTCACTGGCAGGGCCGACTTCTCTTTCTAGGTGGGTAGAACCACTTTAATTTGCCTGGGGACCGACTTCTCAATTTGCATATTACAATTAGGGTTTGACCAATCCGCAAAAGGGGATTTGGTCATTTACAATGCCCGACATGATCAATCCACAAAAGGGGATTGATCTAATGAATAATACATCAATAATAAATAGAATACTCTTTGTAGTTACAATTTTTCAACAAAATTTGTGTCCAAGCCACTGATATTGAGTCAAAGAGAAAGATTGTCCAAGAAAACTTATGAAAGAAATCGGTTTAGCCAGTTGTACACAAAAACAAAGGTAAGGGTAAAATGAAACAAGCAACCACAGTGAATAAACAAGATGAGACGCCTTCATGTTCATATTGTAAAAAGGAAGGACATGATGATTCCAAGTGTTGGAAAATTCATCCAGAATTAAATCCAAAGTGGTTCAGAAATCAGAAGAGTAATAAGCATACCATGACTACATTCCAATAGGATCTTGGATCAAATTTAAGTGATGAAATGAAGATCATTGTCATGGAATACAAGGTACATCTTCTTTTGCTAGTTCTAGTTCTAATAATAATTTTTTAAAATAGGAAACTATGCATGATGAAAGGAAAATAAGTGAGTTATTCCATATTAGAGTCATCTCAAAACACTCAAAGATTGATACACTCTTTGATAGTGGTTCACAAGTTAATCTCATTTTTGAAGAAACTGTTAATACATTGGGACTTGAAACTAAGCCTCATCCAAAAACATATCCTTTAGAATGGGTATGTGAAGATGCTAAATTACAAGTATCTAAACAATGTAAGCTCAAATTTGCAATCACCTCTAAGTTCATTGATGATGTAGAATTAGATGTGGCACCACTTGATATTTTTGGAATTGTTTTGGGAAGTCCTTATTTGTATGATAGGAAAACTATCTTCTATAGGGAGGAGAACACATATCATCTTACAAAGGATGGGATTGAGTATATTGTAAGAGCCCATCGTGAGAAGACTAACTTGTCTCTTGCTACTTCAGGACAAATGAAAAGGTTGGTAAATGCAAACAAGAATTTTGTACTCAGGTGTGTAAAAACTAAGGATGATGATAAATGCAAAGCTTTCTTGACTCAAGGTTTGCAAGCCAATACTATAACATGTACCAGTTCAACAATGATTCCTCCCATTTCTTCTATTCCTATAGTGCGTCCTCCTGCACCTGTAGAAATTTTGTTGATAGAGGGTGACTGTAGATATTTATTGGCTGATGTAGTCCAACTAGATGTTGTTAAGGATCTATGCAAACTACTGGTCACTGAAAGGGAAGAGGCTTCACTAGAAAAAGTTGATAGTGCTTCTGATAATTGCTGGAATATTTCTTCCAATTCTGATAGCGAAACAACTAAAATGGTTGGCACTTTCTATATGCATAATGAATTAACGATTACAAAGGCTAAGTTTACCCACTGTCTATCATCTGTTAAGTTGTGTCAATGGTATGCATATAAGTCCGAGCTAAAAAAAAATGTTACGTCCAGGTATGATGCTGTTGTTTTTCGTTATCTTTAATTGGTTTTGTTAGACTCAAAAGGAACTGTTATAAAGAATGTGCTAGGTTTTGTGGCAACATTGGAGATGCTTTTTGCTTATGGGTTGATGAGCATAATTTGTATATTTCCTGTTTACAAACATGGTCTTTATTCAATTGGATTTACAAGAGGCGCTCTTGATGAGTATGCATCATTTGTGAGGTTGTTTGTAGCATGATGGATGGATATCAAACAAGTGAGGAAGCAACACCCTCACAAAAAGTATGATTTTATTTTTTGAATAAAATCATACTTTTTGTGGTCCAAAAGCTTATCAGTGGGGAAGAATGATCTAGGATGATCTCCACAACCAATCCAATCATATGATCTCAAATTCTATTGAAAATGTATGCATGTTGAATAACTCGTCAAGAGATTTCCAACGCAATTTGAACGGGGTCAATCAGACACCGTATGCAAAACTTATGACCTCCTGAAGTTGAAGACAAACATGTAAAAATAAGGGTACAATATGACACATGGACCACTCACATGTTGACATGTGGGCCAATCACATGTTGAGACATGTATCACTCACATGTTGACACATGGAACAATCAAAAGGCTTCAACATGGCACTTCACATTAATGCATGGAGGTTGTATAAAAAAAAGGGCTTCAATATGGCACTTCACATTAATGCATGGAGGTTGTATAAAAAAATGGTTGAGATTCAAATCCCATTTAATGTGGGATAAAACAATTATGAGGGGGGATTTTAAAATTTATATAAATCCATGCCACAAAACCTTATTGTATGTGCCACCATCCCATGAAATCAACCCTTGAAGCGCTCTAACCAAGCTATATGTGGTCCGCACATATCATTTATCACATGCTTTTGGTATAATCTGAATGCATTATATAGTATATAAACCATTGAAACACGCTGAATGTGGGATAATATCCCCAAGATTATGCAATAATATATGCAATGGAGCAGATTCAATGGGATTTAAACCGCGTCCACTTGTGCAAAAATTAAGTTCTATAACACTAGACCATGAGCTACACAATTACTTTAAATGGAAAAAATTGTATTTGAATGGTAGAAGAGTGTGTATGGAGCAAATACGCAAGATAATGTTCTTTATTTTTTTTTAGATCTAGGGGAATTGGTAACTCGCTGGGATTACCTAGGCGAGACCCAGGTTCAAATCCGGATGGCTGCCACTATAAACCCTAGTCTAGTGTCAACAGCTCGCAAGCCAACGCCTAGAAGGAAACGTATAACTTAGCAAGGATCGAGATGCCCAGAAACACACCCATGACGGGGTCCCACTCAAGGGGGACACCTATCCTTCTAACCTTATCACAACGTGCCAACATGTCATTTATCGAAATTGAACCCAAGTAAAAAGGAGAACAAACAATCCACCCAACCACTTGAGCTATGAACCCTAGACAAAATAATGTTCTTTATTGCGGGAGGAAACCGTTGAGGGTTGAAAGACCAATGCTATTGTTTTCCTGGAAAAACAACAGTGACTTTTTTGCAATTGGTCATCAATTGGCTAATAGGGTAGAGCAAGTAGCTAAACTTGTGTTGGATCATTTTATTAGGAAGGTCGAAGAGCATCTAGGTAGGATGGATCAATTCTTTTGTTGTCATATTTTTCAAGAATTAAATGTTACTATTGATGGTCTTTCCAAAAGGGTTATGATTGCTCCAATAGGCTTACTAGAGATCATAGTCTAGAGAGTTAGAACTTGATGTTGTGTCTGCTAGACAAATCTTTGTCTAAGTGCTGGGTTGTTTTGTTGAATGGACATTCTGTGTTCCTTTCTACTAGCCCTGGTCTAATCTTACTTTATAGTTTCATTGTGGAGACGTGATTTGAAATCTATAGCTTCTGGGCTACTTGATTTTCAGTTGATAGATATATCTGTAGATCTTAGAGATCTAAGTCTCCAGAGACTTTGTTTTAGAGAATTGGTTTCAGTACTTTTCCATTTGGTTTCAGTATCAACAGACACTGTGCTAAACATAATTTTAATTTTCCCTTTGGTTTCAGTGTCAACAGACACTGTGCTAAACATAATTTTAATTTCAATGTTTCTTCTCGAAATAAAGGAAATTATGACTTTTTTTTCTTGAAAAAAAAATAAAAAAAAAATTCCACTTTTATCTGAAGAATGAAATCTCAATATACTATTCCAATATACCCATTGTTAGAGACTATTTGGTTATCTAACAGAGACATTGAAATCATTGTAACTGTGATATGGTCTAAACCCAAATTGAAAATTTGTTAATATTCTGTAAGGTTTTACTATTAAAGTCCATTTACAAACTTTGATAATCTCGTGCTGAACAGAATTTGGTAATCTTGTGATATGCCTCTTTTCTGTGAATTATTTACTGATTCCTCTGTTTCTATAATAACTTAACACCACGAGTAAATTTCCATAATATGTTTGATCAGGTCTGGTTTTCGATACATATGCTTTTTAGAAAATTTCCGTAAGGTGTTTGATCAGGTCCAGTTTTCAATACAAATGTATTTTACTTTTTACCTTCGCCATCTTTAGAAATAGTTTCTTCAATGAATGCTTATAGAAAGTTCATGACCTCTAAAAGGGTGGTAGTTGATGACCATCCACAGAGTTTGGCCAAGGATAAAACGAGAGAAATTTGTTACTATGCTGAAAAATATGATGACCGTATCATATCCTACAGTACCAAAAGAGACAAGAAAATGCCAAGAGAAACACAAAGGCCAGGGGGCTTCCAAATGTTCCCTATACAAGCTTGAGTATATATGTATTTATATATTATGAGGATCAATACTCTTGCATCTTGTCAATGCTCTGCTCTAAAAACTAATAACAATACTGGTAAGCTTATACTCACAAACAACCCCTGTGCTATTCAACAATGTGTAATCAGGTCCAGTTTTCGATACATATGTCTTTTACTTTTTGCTTTCGCCATCTTTAGAAATAGTTTCTTCAGTGAATACTTGTTTACAGAAAGCTCGTGACCTCTAAAAGGTTGGTAACTGATGACAATCCACAAAGTTTAGGCTAAGATAAAATGATAGAAAACTTTTACTAAGATGAAATAAAAAGATGCCCTTATCATATCCAGTGCAACCAATTGGCCTGCAATAATAAAAGAAACAAGAAAATGCCAAGAGAACAATACAGTCAGGAGGCTTCCAAAATGTTCCCTGTACAAACTTTAATATATATGTTTTTATATATTATGAAGATCGATGCTCTGCTCTCAAAACTAATAACAATACTTGTAAGCTTATACTCACAAATAACGCATGAGCTATTCAACAACGTGTAACAGAATTGCGGAGCTAAGCAACAATGCATGGTAATAACCATGTTTCCCTTCTGATTACAGTGGTAGCTTCTAAAAATACATACTGAAAAAAAACCACTTATTGGAACAACACAGTTCCTTCAAGCACTGAAAATACCCACTTGATTTAGTAACCGTGCGAGATATTTTACAAAGCATTGCAAAAGTGTTGTATGAGAAATCCCACGACACCTTTAAGTAGTGAAATTCCATATCATCTATTAATGGTGCTTGGACTCCTCTGCGTTTTCATCCACTCTTTAGCGTTCTTGAAGAAAGGTAGTTTAACTGCAGTAAAATATCATAGGAATCAATAAATATCCAGTATAGAAATCCACATCAAAGCTGATTTGGCTGATCCTATTACAGGAACACTTAAAAGGACTATAATAGGTTCAGGTTTGCCCTCCCAAACTAAACCACTAACTGGAAAAGCGCACTGTAAGTAAGCACATTAAAGTTTACTAAGTCCAACAATGAGTACTGTTATTGTAGGTACATTTCACAGACTAGAACAGAGCAAATTCTGCTCTGTGATACGATTTAATTATAAAAAAAGGGGTATGTTTGCATCATTCAATGAAGGAATCAAGCATGCTTGAATCCATCCACAAACGTTACTTCATTGATATGAATTAAAGAACTCATTCAAACTATCAGACACTAGACAACCGCATTCCTAATCCTCCGTTGCAACAACAGGAGCAGATTCATTTGATTAAAGCAAGAATAGAGATTCATTGGATTGAATAAGAAAATAGATCATCCGTGGAAAATTTATTCTCTGAGAAAAACAAAGAATGTGTTCAATTCATATATAACCAAACAGATAAGCTGGGTAACAACAAACAAGCACAAAATAACAAATGAATTGCTTTAAAAGCTTACCTGTGCTGTTGTTGAGCTTTTCATGCCTAAATGACCAGCTTCTTCCTAAAAATCTGCTTGAATTCTTAGTGATCTGGTTGGTTTCCCCTGTTGCATCTTCTCTATTAGCATCTCTGTTCTCCTTTCTCTCTGAAGCACCTTTCTTCTTGTTGAGTTTCTCTTTTGATGCATCCATATTGTTTTCACTCCTGCCAAAGCTATGAAGCCCACAGTTGCTATCAACAGGCCTTAGAAATCCTTGCTTGGAAAAACCATGATGGTTATTAGACTTCTGAATATTGCTTGGATACAACATTCTATTTACTGAACTGTTTTCAATGGTTTGTCTACTTGATCTCGAGGAATAATCCTCTATTGGACAAGCCCCTTGTTTCCTGACGAGTTTTTCATTTGGAAGTGATGTTTCTGTTTGTCTTCTTACATAATGCATATAATCAACCTGCCCCTCGCCTACTTCTGTTTCTTCAGTCACAATTACTTTACTGGCCACGTCTTCACCCATAGTGTCAGGCTTGGAATGCATACGATTTGAGCTCCTTTTCTTGGCAATCCATCCAGGCGTCATAGGCTGGATTAATGATTCAATAGACGGCTTTGACGGCAGAGAAATTTTGCATCTTGCAGATCGATCATAACTGGACATTGAATTCCTTCTGTCCGAGCAACCTTGCATTTGGGAAGTTGAAAAAATCCTGAGGCTCTCACTTTTACCCAAGCAAGGATTTGATTCAGGTTCTGTTTTCTTATTGTGACTTGAAGAGGGTCCAGAAGCAACTGATGCAGGAGAGGCTTTGGACAAATGGAATTTCTTCATTGCTTTGCTGATCAGGGAAGGGATGTGAGCTTGCTTGATTAGCTTTGCAGCACTGTGCCGATAAGCCTCAGAGAAAGAAGAAGATTTTCTTAGCTTTCGAGAGTTATGCATAATGCAATCCCCGAATTCCTTTTCCTTATAGAAAGGAGAGAATGCAGTGGTTTTTGAAGAGGTCAGATCCTTGAGGGAAGGCAAGGACTTCCGTCTCATACAGGGATCTGTGCTTCTGTCCCTTGGGGCATTATTTGAGGGTGAGGAAACGAAAGCTGGATTGGGAAACATTATTCCCTTGGTAGAATCACAACGAGACATCCATCCCTTATGTGTAGGTCTGATTTGTTCTACCTTAACTCGGGTATTGGTAGAACTTGTTTCTTCATTGATGGTCTTAGCAGGAAGTGAGCAACGTGGTGGAGATAAAATCAACTTATCCATCCTTCCATGCTCTTTGGTTCGATTAGAAACTTGGAAGCTCATTTTTCTTTGAACTCTCGTGCCTAATTCAGGCAATTCGGCTCTTGCTCTTGCAGAATATTCTTGTTTTTCAGCATCTCTAAGGTATTTTAAGGAAGAAGAAGCATCCTTAGCTATCACTCTGAACTTGTGTACCTTATTGTCAGGTTTTTTAGACAAGAATTTCTGCA
>JASDQU011314541.1:15987-29398 GCA_032191745.1 Picea mariana
AGAAGTTAATAAAAATGTGGCCTATGAGATTGGAAGTTCTAATCCATTGGAAGAATCAACACTTCCTATAAATCTGTTATTGAGTGTTATACAAGATCCACATTTTCTCTGAAAAAACTCGTTGGGAGACGTTGTTGCTGAAGATTATGCTAGAATACCTACAGGACCTTACACAGAGTCTGGTGTACACGATCCAACCTTCTAGAGTGAATCATTTAGAATTCCGGTTCGTACTGTTGGAATTTTTAATCTTATCTCAATCCTTGTATATTCTCTTTGGAGGACCTCCTTGGGACATGATATTTTCGATAAACTAGGAATGAGTCCTAATCAACCTATGGAATCACATATGCCTGTGACTTCCACTGATTATACATTAACTTTAGATCATTTTACTGGCACAACTAGTAATGTTGTCACAGTTTCAGACCAGCTGCTGGTTGGTTCTCATACAATTCTTCCCCTCCAGCTCGCTAGATCTATCGTGGTCCCACAAGTTACGTCTATTTTTTCCTAAAGTCCAGTAATAAATCAAGATCCTATTGGAACACCACTTCCACTTAGATGAAATCCATCACTTCCCCTTGGGTATAATTCTCTTAATACTTTCCTTTCTAATCCTACACAGAGTCCATCCAGAGGGCCTAATATTTTTGTTCATCCTGGGTATAATGTTGCTAGCAGTTTTGTTCCTACACCTACCCAGGTTCTCTCTGGAGGGCCTAGCATTCCTCCTCCGCCTTCACATAGAGGATCTAATCGTCTTGGTCCAAGTATCTCCAATCAAGTTGGAGGCACAAGTCATTCTGTTTCTTCTGGTTTTCAAATTCCTATTGGAGGTCAACCTCAAGTTGGGGGGAAACCTCAAGTTGAGGGGAAACCCCAAGTTGGGGGTCATAACCCAATGTACAGGAAATATATCCCTAGATTATAGTCTCAACCTTGGAATTTTCCTTTCCAATGCAATCAACAACTGCCTGGGGGAAAAACTCCTCAAGTTAATTCTTTTGTACCCCCTAATCCTGGGAAACCATATCCAAGTTCTATGAATCCTACCCGGGGTCAAGCTTTTCAGTATAATGCTCCTTTCCAAGGAAGCTTACTCAATCAACCAACTCATGTTGGCTACTTGAATCAAAACCCTCCACCACTGAATTTGATAGGACCCTCTAACTATGTATAGACTGCTTATGGTCCTACTAGTATACCTACATCATTACTTCCTCAAAATTACCAGTTTCCTCAAGTGAATAGACAACTATCGTTTCTTTCTACTTTGGATTTACCGAATTTATCTAGGATTTTGAATGATCTTATCTTGCATTCTCCTTATTGGTCAGTCATACTTGCCAAGTTACCATCAAACATTCCTAAGTTTGACGGTCGATCGGGAGAAGACCCAAATAATCATGTCATGATATTTCATCTCTGGTGTTCATCCAAATCCTTGATGGATGACTCCATTAGAATACGTCTTTTCCAACGAAATCTTACGAGTTCGACAAACAAATGGTATATAAAATTGCCACGAGGATTCTTCAATGATTTCAACACCTTAGCTATGGATTTCTTAACACATTACCAGTTACCGATACAATATGAGACAGGAATTAAAATTTTGAGTTCATTTAAACAATCCTCTTCTACTCATATTTCTGATCATATTCATGAGTGGAGGAGGACAAGATGCTTAATCGAAGTTCCCCTTCCTGATCAACTATTGGCTGAGTGGTTTACCAAGTCACTCATCGGTCCTGTATCCCATGATGTCACCATGGGTGGTGTCGTCACTAAAGAGCAGGCGATTAGTCATGCTCAATACTTAGATCTCATTTATTCACAAGAGGGCACACTATATGACTTGATCCCTGATGCTCCTGTCTTGTCTACAAATCCAAACCTAACACCTCCAGTATATTCTCATGTTGCTGATGGCGTGATTTGAAATTTTCACGCTAAGACTCAGTCTAAACAAGCCAGTCATTCCAAATCCAAATCTACATATGCTAATGTACAAAATACTCATCCTCTGACCCATCCTCTCGGTAAAACCTCTAAGGTTAAATTGGTTCAATCTACGCCTACCGGTAAAAATAAAAATAAAAAGAAAGGGCAGGGTAAGAATAAGGAGAATAAAAATAATAATAAACAATCCGATAAACCCAAGACTCAGCCTGCTGATGAAAAAGAAAAGTGAAAACCTCATTATCCTTGTCTTATCTGTGGTGAGGATCATTATATGAAATATTGTCCAGGACATGTTGAGGTTACTAAGTTCCTGCAAGGGACCAAGACACCTCCTACACCCGTCATTCTGTCACAACCTTGTCCTTCTCAACAACATGCCCAATTGGTCATTCATGGCCAACATTCTCCCTCTACCACATATTATGTACTTATGTGTACTGGTGACTACAAGAAGAAAGAAGTTACATTTGCTACTTGATCCAAAGATTATTCTCCTTCGAAAGAGAAAGTTGATGATTCACCACCTCCATTGGTTCGACCTCCTCCATCAAATTCACCTTCCAACAGTCCTCTTCATATCCAATGACAGAGTCTTCATACAGTTCTTCATCCTCCTCCTAAGGGAGTTGTTCATAAATTGCCATTTAATCCTCATGCACATGCTGCTCAAAACTATAGTATTGT
Source organism: Picea mariana (assembly GCA_032191745.1). Classification (NCBI taxonomy): domain Eukaryota; kingdom Viridiplantae; phylum Streptophyta; class Pinopsida; order Pinales; family Pinaceae; genus Picea; species Picea mariana. The sequence goes on from JASDQU011314541.1 coordinate 18,640, forward strand.
AGAATATACTGCACATGCACCTTATGAAATGTTGTCTCTCGAAGTCCTTCAAAGTTGTCCTACACAACGGAAGGCATTGTTAAAGGCTATAGGTGGAATTGATCCTACCAATACGAAATTGATAATATTTGACTTGAAAAATCATATTCCAAGGCTCCCTCTTCAATTAGTGTTTCAAATACAAGTCATTGTGGAAAATAAGAATATTTGTCGAACCATTATTGATGAAGGATCCTCAACTTGTGTCATGTCTGTCACTTGTTGGAAAGCCATTGGATCTTCTTCCCTTACCGAGTCACACAATACTCTAAAATCCTTTAATGGTATAGGGTTTAAAACTTATGGTGTTCTTCCTTTGTTATCTATTACCTTAGAAGGAAAAACGGTTACCATTGAGGTTGAGGTGTTTGATGCACCTCTCGATTACAACCTTCTACTTGGCCGTAGTTGTATTGATTCTATGTGTGCACTTGTTTCTACTCTTTTCCATGTGATATGTTTCCATCACCAAGGAAAATTTGTTACTGTTGATCAACTTGCCTTCTTTAATTCCAATTCATGTACTATTAACGTACCTTTCATTGTGAAAATACCTCTTGATTATGAGAAAGTCAATGTGGGTCTTCTAAAGGATTCATCGTTAATGGGTACTTTCCCCATTCCACCACCCAATATTCCTCCTCCTTTTTTCGCCTCGATTAACATGATCTCAACCAATGTTGATGAAATCCCTGAGTCTCATGACCCTTGTATAGTAGCTAGAACTAACAAATGTCTTCGTTATGATGATCGAATGCCTTTAAGTCTGGTAGAATTTCCTTATCAAGCTATTTAATCGACAACTCCTACTCATTCTCTCTTATATACGTCTCTGGATCTGTTTCACGGGGTATTTCACATCGATGATATTATCATGACAGTTATGTCCATGGAATATACCCCATGGGACAATGGGCATCATCATTCTATCCTCTTCCTGTAACCCAAGACCATAGAGAGTTACCAACGGATTTCGAATCTGTCTACTGTTGTTTCTATTCCCCTATTCCTGAACCAACACATGATTTTTTGTATGAAGGGAACCTGTGAAATATTTCACCCACCATCCCTCTATATATTTTTATTAAACCCAGAATCATGGAAAATTTTCATATCGGTGCCTCATGTTCTGTTGATGAGATCTGAATTTACAAGGCGCTTTTACAAGAATTTTGTGATGTTTTTACCTGGAGTTATGAAGAGATGCCTGGAATTGATCCAGATATTATTGTACATGAAATTAAGACTTCACCAGATGCTAAAAACTTTGACAGAGACTTCTCCTAGTACATCCACGCAAAGATGATAGTATTAAAATCGAAGTTGAAAAACTTTTTNGCCGTAGTTGTATTGATTCTATGTGTGCACTTGTTTCTACTCTTTTCAATGTGATATGTTTCCATCACCAAGGTAAATTTGTTACTATTGATCAACTCACCTTCTTTAATTCCGATTCATGTACTATTAACGTACCTTTCATTGTGAAAATACCTCCTGATTATGAGAAAGTCAGTGTGGGTCTTCTAAAGGATTCATCGTTAATGGGTACTTTCCCCATTCCACCACCCAATATTCCTCCACCTTTTTTCTCTTCGATTAACATGATCTCAACCAATGTTGATGAAATCCCTGAGTCTCATGACCCTTGTATAGTGGCTAGATCTAACGAATGTCTTCATTATGATGACCGAATGCCTTTAAGTCTGGTAGAATTTCCTTATCAAGCTATTTAATCGACAACTCCTTCTACTCATTCTCTCTTAGATACGTCTCTGGATCTATTTCACGGGGTATTTCACATCGATGAGATTATCATGATAGTTCTGTCCATGGAATATACCCCATGGGACAATGGGCATCATCATTCTATCCTCTTCCTGTAACCCAAGACCATAGAGAGTTACCAACGGATTTCGAATTTGTCTACTGTTGTTTCTATTTCCCCTATTCCTGAACCAACACATGATGTTTTGTATGAAGGGAACTTGTGAAATATTTCACCCACCATCCCTCTATATATTTTGATTAAACCCAGAATCATGGAAAATTTTCATATCGGTGCCTCATGTTCTGTTGATGAGATCCGAATTTACAAGGCGCCTTTCCAAGAATTTTGTGATGTTTTTACCTAGAGTTATGAAGAGATGCCTGGAATTGATCCATATATTATTGTACATGAAATTAAGACTTTATCGGATGCTAAAACCTTCGACAGAGACTTCTCCTAGTACATCCACGCAAAGATGATACTATTAAAATCGAAGTTGGAAAACTTTTTCAAGTCAGTTTTGTCTATCCTGTGGATTTGACTGATTGGGTTTCCAATCTTGTTCCAGTTATGAAGAAACAAGGCACGATATATTTTTGTGTAGATTATAGGGATATCAACAAGGCTTGTCCCAAAGATAATTATCCAACCCCTTTCATTGACCAGATCGTTGACGATTGTGCCGAGAGTGAAATCTTATCTTTGATGGATGGTTTCTCTGACTATAATCAAATCAATATTTTCCTCGTGGATCAACAAAAGACTTCTTTTATTTGTCCTTGGGGAAACTTCGCATACCAGAAACTCCCTTTTGGTCTCAAGAATGTTTGTGTGAATTTTCAATGCACTATGTCTTATGCTGTTCATGATATTAAGCAGATTGTACAACCTTACCTAGATGATTTACTGATGCATTCCATGCGTCGCCAATATCACTCGACACACTTACGAGCCATTTTCCTATGTTGTTGCTATTATTGCATATGATTGAATCCATATAAATGCATTTTTTTTGTGGATTCCGGTAGAATTCTTGGTTTTATCATTTTTGCACATGGGATTAGGGTGGACCCTCTAAAGGTTGAAGATATTCTCAATTTTCCTCCACCTTCTACCTTACACCAACTCCAAAGTTTGCAAGGGAAGGAAAATTTTTTATGTCGATTCATCCCCAATCATGTTGAATTAACAAAAGGTTTTACTCGAATTCTTAAGAAGGGTCACGATTTTGCATGGGATGACACTGCCAACAAATCTTTTGAAGATTTGAAACTTGCCTTAACCGGTACACCACTCTTATTTCCTCCCAATTATAGTTGAGATTATTTCTTATAGTTATCTTCTTCAAACTCTACCATATCTATGGTTTTAGTCCAAGAGGATGATTCACACGATGAACATGTTATCTACTATTTGAGTTGGAGTCTCACGACCACTGAAACCAAATATATCCATGTGGAGAAAATGGCCTTGGTAGTTGTTCAAGTTGTTCAACGTTTTCTTCATTATATATTATTGAACAAAACCACAGTTATTTCCAATTGCAACCCTATGCAACACATCCTTACTTGACAATTTTTGTGGGGAAAATACTCCAAATGGATAGTGATTCTCTAGGAGTTTGATTTGGATTTTGAGCGAGCCAAATCAAAGAAATATTTGATTTTTTCCGAGTTGATATGTGACCTTCCCTCCACTGAGATAGAAACTGTGGAAGAGGATTCCTTTCCTGATGAGTCTCTCTTTCTGATTAGTTATGACGACATATGGTATGGAGACATTATCATTTATCTGCAAAACCAAACTTTCTGGCCTGATCTTTCTAGTGTAGATCGTCATTGTATTCGGTATCAAGCCTGTCAATACATTATCCTTGGTGATACCCTTTACCGTCGTGGTATTGATTCCATATTTTGACGATGCCTAACCTATGATGAAGCCGAGAAAGATTTAAATGACTATCATTCCAGAGCATGTGGTGGTCATATGTATGGGTATGCCACTGCCCAAAATATCTTACGAGCTAGTTACTTCTAGCCTTCATTGTTTGAGGATTGCATTACTATCGTTCAAAAATTCCACGCTTGTCAAACATATAACAATAAGATCTGATATCATCCTTCTCCTCTATACCCTGTAGTTTCCGTTTTTCCATTCACTAAATGGGGCATTGACTTCATGAAATGTAACTCTCACTTGCTCGGGGGGGGGGGAATGGATACATTATCGTAGGCATGGATTATTTCACTAAATAGGCCAAGTCGATGCCTACATTTGATAATACCAAGAAAAATGCAACATTGTTCATATTCAATCATATCCTTAGTAGATTTGGTGTCTCTCAAGCCATCGTCATTGACCATGGTAGTCATTTTCACAATTTCATGATGTTTGAACTTACCGAGAAGTTGGGTCTTCAACATGAAAACTCAACACCTTACTATCCACATGCCAATGGCCAGGTTGAAGAAATAAACAAAGTTCTCACTACTATGCTTCAACGGATGGTAGGAATTCACAAGTCAAGATGGCACACAATGCTCTTCTCAGAATTATGGGCCTATCTAACATTCGTTAAATCTTCCACAAGGTTCACATCTTTCTAGTTAGTATATGGTATTGAAGATATTCTGCCGATTCAATGTGAAATCCCATCTTTGCAACTAGTTGTCCAACTTCTCCCTAACACCTCAGTTGAAGAGGAACATCTCTTATATTTGATGCAATTAGACGAGACTCGTCATGATGTTGCCTTAGTCATTGAAACCCAGAATAAACGTGTCAAATGTGAATACGAAAAACATGTCAAACCACGTGTTTTTTCTGAGGGTGATTTGGTTCTCCTTTACGAACAAGATCGTGACTTATTAGGGGTTGGTAAGTTCAAGCCCATGTGGTGTGGCCCTTATATCATTAAATGAGTGTTGGAGAAAGGGGTTTATGAGCTGGTAGAATATGAAGGAATTCCTTTAAGTGAACCCAGAAATGGGCTTTACTTGAAGAAGTACTATGCTTAAACTATTTTTGCATGAGTACTTTGTATTTTTAGTGTATCATACTCTAGTGTGATTTTTTCATTTTTGTTCCACCTTTCAGCTGCTTACCCTGCATTGTGCTTGGTTTCCATATGTCAGTGTCTTCGATACCCTATATCGGCTTTGCTAATGGTGCTAGTCGCAGTACTCAAAACTTAACGTCTATTGCATGAGAAATCTATGTACCTATAGATGAGTTGATCAGTCTACACGGTGTTTTCCTTGGTCGTGAAACTATTAATATCACAGAATACAGTGAAGTTATTGAGTTATTCACTGAGACCATTTCATTTGGCATCCATCATCTTATTGTATGACTTGATTCACAGTTAGTAGTGCTACAATAGAGTAACATTTATTCCATCCGAAGTCCTACTTTGTTATAGGTATACTTAAGAATTCACCTCTTAGAAAGACATTTTGATTATATTGAGTATCAACATATTCCTAGATGTCTAAACACATTGACAGATGCATTGGCTAATTATGTTTTAGAAAGACATTTGCACCATTAATATTTCCAAACACACATTTTAAAAAGACAAGTAAGTCGATAGGAACTTTTATTAATATCTCAAAAGTTACAAAAAGTGTTTGTCCTAAGACCAAAATGTCAAAATAGTGAATCTCATGGATTCATATAATTAAGCATCATGGATATTACTCATTGTAACAAATGAATGCCCATGCCACTCTATGGATCAGTCAACCAATAGATGTTGATATGCCAACTGTATGACATTGGTAGCGCCGAGGTAGTTCGTCCAACATGATATCCAGGATGTTCATGGTTAATACCTCTAAATTATGTTCGATCTCCTTGAGATATTCAACAACCACTCCTCGACCCACCACAATGCCTATATCTCCTCAACTCTGAATGGGAGATGATCCTAGAGGATGATAAGGTGCCATATCAACATTATTGAGAGCACTTGATTAGTCTTGGATAAATGACAAAAACATTTTATAATTAAAATACCAAAAACATCATATAATGAAAAATTTATTATTACCTATGTCTCTCCACTGATATCCCTCAGGTAGAGCTAAGTCAGGGTCCCCACGGAAGTGCGTCCCAGTGTAAGCATAGTACTCCACCATGATTAGCTGATCTCTCAGCCACTAGAAGAAATATTCATCATGTTTGATGATAGGCATGCCACCATGACGAACCATAAAATCCACCCATATTCTCATTTGTGGATCTTGTGGAGAAGGTATGCCCCACTCCACCTATAGACGTAAGACGGGGACCCTCTCCAGGAAGAAGGATACTAAAATGGATCCATAGAGAAACTATTTCAACCAACCATTCTGACAGTTTGCTAGTTGCTTCTTCATGTTCTTCAATAAACCCTCACAGCAATTGAAGATCCCGGGCTCCATACACTCTATAGCATACTAAAAGTGGCTTTGTAAATCCATGTGGGGAGATACACTCCCTGCAATCTGGGTGATAGTATAAAGGATAATTCTCAATGGTAAATATCGAACATCCCTAATGGAAACCTTGCCACTATGATTTTCTATACCTGGCACACAGTGGTGTGCAACGTAATAGTCCATGGGTTCTTCTCCACACCTACTTCCCGAGAGTGATACCCGAGAGCCTCGATGAGATAACCCCGTCATAAAGTAAATGTCATATATATCCAAGGTGAGTGTATGAAAACTCATGTGAAAGGCTTGTTCATTGACATCCCACATGTGGACTAGATACTCCAATAGCCTCAGTGGGGATCTCATGCATTGAAATTTGAAGAATTTGAGTAAACCACACTCCTAGAGTGCCATGACAGTGCTCGAGTCATTCCCGACAAAGTAGTCTTCTTCCTCTTGCTCAAGTTCCCTCCAATTGAGCATTTTGACTGAGGAAAACCTGCTAAACAACATCAAAGGATGATTAGATTCATCAAAAATCAAAACTTGGAAATTTTCCTAACTCTTTTTCTTTTTTCAAAAATTGAGTTGCGGTCATTGCAAGGGTCTTCTTTTACACAGAATGACATCATCGCACCCTTGTTATGTGTCCCCTGTGGCAATTTGGGATCATCGCATTTCACGATAGCGTGAGCCTGCGATGATCTCAAAGCACAATTACCCCCCCAAAAATGACCTTAACTAAAAAATAAACCATTCAAAAATGAATTATTAAACCATTAAAAGAGAAAGCGGCAATAGATTACCTTTTTTATGGAAGCGGTTCGCGAAATGGTCCACTAGGCGCTCTGGAATCGACGTTTGAAATTTGGAATACAATGAGGGTTTGGGGCACTATTCGGGTGAAATTGCAAATTTAAATGGTAAATGGGTTATTTTGACCAATTTATTACCTTTTACCATTTTTATTGCAAATTAAATTATTTTTTGAATAGTTTACCTATGCCCTAAGTCTAATGAACTTTGCAAAGTGTTTCTATTACATATTGAAAGATCTAAGGACAAGATGTTTGACATGGATCCTCCTTTTTTGGTCATTTTTGTGTGTTTTTCTTATGTACATATACTTTTAGGGTTTTTTAGAAAAAACTCCGAGAACAGTCTTAATTCTTTCTCATGCTCGTGAAACCATGAGAATGCAATCAAGTAACCTTTTATTTCTTTTTTGAACTCGTATTGGTAATACAAAAAATGAACCCTATGGAGTATCCTTTAATCTATTTTAAAGCTCCCTAAACACAAAAAGATAGATGAGCGACCTTTTTCTTTTCACACTAGTAAACGTGTTTGAATAAAACATTTGATGAGTAGTAGATTATCTATTTTTTAGTCTCGTTATACTAGCTTATGAAAAAGGACATTTTGGAGTTTTATTTAAGTGTTTTTCAGACTCTTTAAACATGAAAAACACCTGAGTTTTATTTCTTTGGACTCGTAAAACAAGCATCGAAAGGCCCATATGGGACCGAACCACTCCTTCTTAGGGTTTGTTAAATATAATCTGAGGGACTCATCCGAAGAATGACCTTACATTAAAAGCATATTTTATCCTTCTGAATATTGTGTAAAAATAAAGAGTTACTCGACATAAATGGTGGGGGGGAATTAGGAAAGAAATGTGTATCTATATCTGTGTTAGTGGCAGGGTAAAATCATGAAGACGGGTTACACTTTTGCTTGTTTTATGAGAAAACAAACTGTATTTTCACAATTTCTTCAACTTCCAGCATACAAAAGTATCTTTTTATTTAGAATTTTACTTTACAGTAAAAATAAAACTTGTGAAGAATTTTGTTATCTTTCCAATGACTATTTTTAATTCTTTTTTTATCATGATTTGATATGTCAATTTGACAGTTGTTTAACAGTATGTTCCTTAAACATGAAAGGAATGATAATGAGTAACTTTTTCCTACAACAATGTATCTATTATTAAACTTACGTTTTTAAGAAACAAAATACACTGCAACAATCTACAGAGACTCTATTTTATTATGACTATAATTTTGAATCTAACGGATGAATATTATAATTTCTAGAATTTTTTGAAGTTGACCAAGGTGAAAACGTTGCAGCTTTTAAACACATGTTTTTCTACACCTTATATCTATCTTAATTTTTACTTAAAACTAAAATCTAAATATACCCTTTTGAAAAGAACAATTTAAGGATTATGAATATATTTTTTTCTAAATTTTTCACTGTATATTTTTAGAGATACTGATATTTCATTTCACCGAATCATAATGTCAGCTGAAAATATTATGCAGTCATTTTTTTTAAAAAATAAATAAAATTAGATAAAAATAAATAAAATAAAAACAAATTATAGGAATTGAAAGAAGATTCAATTTTGGAAACGCTGGTGTCATTTTAGAAATCAAATTCTCAGTATTAGCAGGATTCCACAACCTCTGAAGTTTAGGTAATCTTGGGGCAATTCTTAGGGTTTTTTTTTTCAGTCCCAATTTCATGTTTTCGGCCGAAATCATCTTTCGGTCGAAACCTAGATTTTAACAGAATCCGTTAGAAATAAACGTTTCAGTCGAAAAGTCTTTCAGCCGAAATATTCTTACCACAGGAAAATAATTCATTCTAAACACATTGTACACAAATTTCGAGGGAACCGTCAGGATGCCATTCAATTTGACGTGCAAATTTTTGGTCGAAAGTTGTTTCGGCCAAAAAAAATCCTCTCAGTATTAGCAGGATTCCACAACCTCTGAAGTTTAGGTAATCTTGGGGCAATTCTTAGGGTTTTTTTTTTCAGTCCCAATTTCATGTTTTCGGCCGAAATCATCTTTCGGTCGAAACCTAGATTTTAACAGAATCCGTTAGAAATAAACGTTTCAGTCGAAAAGTCTTTCAGCCGAAATATTCTTACCACAGGAAAATAATTCATTCTAAACACATTGTACACAAATTTCGAGGGAACCGTCAGGATGCCATTCAATTTGACGTGCAAATTTTTGGTCGAAAGTTGTTTCGGCCAAAAAAAATCCTAGCAACATTTTTTCGGCCGAAAAATTGCCGCTAGGAATTTTTGAGACCCAATTGTCACGAAAGTGTTACCCATCTTCATGATTTTACCCGGCAATAAGTCGCTCTTGAACATGACACCCCCCTTCATCATTGTATCTAGGTTGGGAAATCCATTTGTCTCTCATTTTACCATCCATGAGTCCATATGTTGGGTCCTCCTTGAGTCAATTCTTCCAAGACTATTTTTGTGTCGTTCATATGTTCAAGAGAAGTACAACTTAAAAAAGCCTTCTATCGAGTCGACCATCTGCAGTTCTAAATTTTATGCCATGTTGGCCTTCCCTGAGTCGGTTCTAAATAAATTCATACTATGATATACTTCAAATATGTTACATATTTCATGTCATTTATGGGGGATACATTAATTCCCTCCTATGATGAGTCTGTTCCCATCGACTTCAACTCATTATCCAGGAACAATACCTAGAAATCATTTAGTACCTTGGAGCCTACATGCCTTAATGGTAGGTCTCTTCACTTTCAATAGTGGGTTCACATTATTGACCCATGATTGGAATATTCCATTGAGTGTTTGACTTCAAATGATTCATTCACATTATTTGGATTGTACTAGAGTACCTTGGGAGTCATTTCCATCAAAAGATGGTATATTATTATGCAGATGCTTGATTGTTTGCAAGTTCCTGACCAATGCACTCTTTTTTTTCTACACACACATTCTACAAAGTATTTCAACTGTCATAGGTTCCACCTTCATACTTTGGGGGGCATTCTGTTACACATCATTTTGGTCACCCCAGTGATCAACTGACAATATGTGCATGACTCACTTCCATGTTCCCTGAAAACACTAAAAGAGACTTTCTCTGTGATAAAAGTGGATTGTGTTTTCTTCCTTAAAAATTATTTCAAAGGATATCGTCGCACCCTGCTCTATGCTTGGGGTACGACTATGCTTGATTGTCACATGCTGCACCAAATATGGACTACGACATCATCACAGGTTGCCTGTACATAGGGTGTGACGATGCTTAAAAAAGAGGAAAAGTGAAATTCACAAAGGTTATAGAAAGGAATCTTCCAGAAGATGAGGTGGCCTCTAATCGATTTGGATCTTACTCACTTCTTTGATTTAGTGGGATCTTCCTAATTTCCTCATCCATCCCTCTTTCACCCTATATAAAGAGGGATCTCTTATGGAAAAGTTGAAGGATTTCTTATGCATGAAGAGTTCTACTATAGATTATACTAAAGATAGCTTTGATTTAACTCTCTAAGTTAGATTGTAGATCTTATTCATCAAAGGCATTGGAGCAAAGGTGTGTGTGTTGAAGCAAAGAGCCATTGGAAGGTACCTTGCAACATCAAGGCATGGGTTGTATTCTCCACTTTCATTTAATATAATGTAACAATGAATTTCTTCCCTATAAAGGTGTCTTTATTTTTATTGTGTAACTCCTTTATCTTATAC
>JASDQU011314541.1:29456-48745 GCA_032191745.1 Picea mariana
CTCTCTCTTTTTTGGTTTGTGCTTCTTAAACAGATTCACCATCCCACAGATCCAAATATGGAGTGACAAGGATGAAACTAGCAAGGATCAAATGTCATTTAAAAGGTATGCCATTTGTCCCTCTCTGAACTAGTTTATATGACAATGGAGTATAAGGTGAATTTATTATTCTGCCTTGTTTTGTTCTAGCTTCCTGTTGAAGTTAGGGAGATTAGTTTGTGTCCACACTTACCAATTTGTCCAATAACATGGTTGTAAAGGTGACCTATTTGGTAAATCATTCCTCAAGCCAAGGAGTGTTTCCTAGGTGGAACCTCTCTAATTCATGTAAATAATATGGAGTGGATGGGGATAATTATTTTGGGAATGAGGTTCATGACATACATGGGTTCGCATTGCTTCATTTATGGGTGTCTTTGTAGAGCATGTGTTGCACCTTCATTTTCAATGCATCATTTTTCCAAACCCATTTATTTTCCATTAATGAGTTAAAGTCCAGAACAATTGGTTACTATAACACATGGAAAGAAAACAATACCACAATGTCAGTTGAAGCTAGAGGTACACAGAGTTCCATATGCATGAAAATAAAGGGACATTGCATGTGTGTACACACCTCAACAAGCATAACATCTACATAATATGAGTTTTCTTTTGCAGGTATTCAATTATTTTGAGAGAAACATTTCATTGTTCTGAATACCTATTTGGGAAAGCATATAGAGGGTTGTGATTTTGTATTTTATCTTTCTCCAGCTACATTCCATCTGGGCCTTCATCCCCTTCTTCCCATGAAATGAGTTACAATCCCTTCTTGGGTTGGCACTGTTGGGGTCCTATAATCATAGGTAACCTAACTCTTCAGCTGACGATTTAACGTTTCTTCCATGATGACAAAATATGGCTCGGTTGATTCCATTTTCCCCTCCATCTGTTTTGCCTAACCCTCCATCACCCTGCTACACCCTTCATCCACCTCTGCGCCCCCACTCCTTGTGCCCTTTTGTCCTGTTGAGTACACCTTGCCCACCACTCATCCCTAATAAACAAACTAGGATAAAAATAGTAGGTTAATAATGCTAGTAATAAAATTTAGTATAGTTAATTTAATTAAAATAGGTTAGACTAGTTAATAATTAATTAATTAATTAATTAATTAATAATTAAGTTAGTTTAGTAACTAAGTTAGTGTTTTATTAATTAAATATTAAATAGTAGTTAAAAAGAAAAAATAAAAATAAAATAAAACACAAAACCAAATCAAAACAATATAAAACATTTAAATTAAAAGAAAAAAAAAAGAAACAAATTAAATAAAAACATGTTATAAAACGTAAACAACAAACAAATATTAAAATAAAACAATCTATATATATATATATATATATATATATATAAAGCACAAATAACAAATAACATATATTAATAAACAAAACATAAAAAAAAAACATATAAAAAATAAAATAAATAAATTTAAAACACTTTCCTTTCCGTGCATTCCGGAACCCCGCCTCCCTCATGTCCCATTAGTTCAAGGGGGTTCTGGAATGAAAACCACTCCGGACACTTGTCTTCCCCTGATTAATTCTGGACCCCCCCCTAAATCCACTTACCACCTTGGGGGGGTTCGGAATACCACTCCCCCTCCAAAACCACCCTCCCCCCAAAACTCAAAACCGCCAGTCTTGACCAATCTTTTTCCTGAGGTGATTCTGGGAAAATAAAGACGGATTTTCAAAATTCAAGAGAGATTTTTTCTCAGAACAGGTCGAAGAAAATCAACCTCTCTCAATTTTTTCATAGGTTCCATGAGAATGGAGAATCAAATCCATCTTCGAGGCCCATTTTTTCAGTTTTTCACTTTCCTGTTGCAGTCCTGATTTTGCGGGAGATGTTTCGGTGAGATGAAGGAAAATTTGGAGAAACCGAAGGAGGTTTTTGTCAAAAAATTTCCATATACAATAATGTATATCCGGTTTCCCCTAGGTGTCAACATTAAAGATAAACAAATGTCTTTTTAGACCCCTTTTTTGCATAAATTCGGCCTGTCTTTCATTGTAGACAGTTCTAGATTTTTGAGGATTTCTTGCTATTTTTGACCAAGGTGGTTGAATTCGACCTCCAGAACCCGAGGAGAGTCTTGTTTATATATTGTTTGGAATTAAATGTGCAGGGGTTGATCTCACACACAAGCAGGCTATGAGCACTATAACTTCTATCAAGAGATTTTCCAGAAATATAAAGAAATGTTTCACAGGATTCCTGCATGTTAGCTATTGGCAAAGTTTTTCCCTCATCATTGAATGTGTATCTACCTTCGTTATCATTGTGTTTTCTGTCTGATCATTTTAAAAGGAGTTAAATTTATAGGATTTATCTTTGCATAACCTGTTTTCTGACTTTTAAAAATCTAAATGTTTGTCTTCTAATGTTATAGTGAAGAAATTCTTAAATGCTTCTTTACTGTGATTGATAATCTCACCTTTTCTGCTAATCCATCACTTATTCCCAAAAAATCCAATAGTTGCATTATCTCACCCTGTGAAAAGACTTCTTATAAATTGTTCTTTGATCTCTATCTTTATGAACAGACCCCATATCCCAATGGAAGCATGAAACCTTTTCCAGCCAATCTACATAAAACTCCAAGAACAAATCCTATGTTTTGTGTAACTAGCCTAATATTCTTCAAACAAAGTTATATCAGACAGAGAGATCCCTCGCTAAGTCTTAGAGGGATAGATCCAAGACTCGAATTGGTTTTGATGTTGCCTCTGTGACTACCTTCAGAGCCTTGGGAAAATTACAGAGTGCTAACAGAATGGTGACCATATTGGGGACTCTCCCCAATAGTACACTTCAAAGCTCCAGATCTGATCACTGATGGTGGACAGTGACCAAACACAAGAAGGTTGAGATCATTCACCTGATGAATCCAATTATATCCAGACAGTTCCAACTCAAAGACTCCACTGGAGGAAGAACCTAAAGCATGGCCAAGCAGCCTAGAAAGACTAGGTACTCAAGCTCAAATTGCATTCAAGACATCTTTGGTTTTATCTGCAGTTATGTTTTGTCTTATTCTAAGCCTAATCAAAGGTATATTGTTGAAGATTAAATTGACCACTTGTTTATTGATGAGCCTCAAGAGATCAGATCCCCAATTGTAGATTATGTACATACTCATACGCCTGCGCACATCCCAGATGCACCTGTAGAAGTCCTAGTGAGACATAAGCCTCTTGCTTTATCTCCTACTCTTGCTAAAGATTCAAATGGTTGTAAGCCTCTTTCTTCACCTCCTGTACCTGCCAAAATCCCAGACAGATACAAGCCCCTAGATCTGCCTCCTACCCTCCATGACCTCCCTGCAAATTACACCGATAATCTTACCAGGTTTGATGGAGAGAATGCCAATATTACTGCTAAAAAACACATCCAGAGGTTTGAAGATTTCCTTGAACTTTATGAGGTTGAAGATGACAATGTATATATAAGGATGTTTGCCCTGTCTTTGCAAGGTAAAGTTAAGAACTGGTTTAAAAATCTCCCATCTGCAAGCATTAACAATTTCCATCAGTTTGTGCAAGCTTTCCTAGATCGATGGGTGATCATGAGAAATGTTTTTCTCATCCTAGAAGAGTATGACCATTTGAAAAGACAACCATGGGAGACAGTACAATAGTTTTCAACAAGGTTCAATAAGGTATATCATGCAATGCCTGTTGATATAAGGCCACCCGTAGGATCGGCTCACTTGCATTTCCCAGATGCCTTTGATCCTGAGATGGCATTCCAATTAAGAGAAAGGAACACTACAAGCCTTGAAGAAATGCAGAAAATTGCAGTTGATGTGGAGGCCAACTTGCTGATCAAAAGGTCAAAGGTAAAGAACAAAGAAAAGGAGTAGCTGAAGTCATCAGAAGCTAAATTGGACATTTTAGCCAATGCCATGGAAGAGATGATGCAGAGGATCAACAAGAAAGATGAGCTTGCTATCCAAAGACATCATGTTCCATTGATTCCAGAGAAAGAAAAGGTCTTTGTTCCCAAACATTTTGCCGCTCATCTTTGGTACCATGGTTTGGATAATGATTCTTTCATGTATTCAATTCACAACATAGTCAAAGATGAAGTTCCATCTCAACTTATAGAGGAACAACCAGCTAATATGATGTGCATGTTGGATGAAATTTTTTACTTGGATAATCTACCCAAGTGCTATTAGTATGATGATGATCATGAGGCTGAAATAGATGTGGACTGTTCAAAGAAATCAACAGCATGTTGTTGGCAGGAAGAAGATCAATTACAACTCAGATATGACAATCAACCTTTGCACAACAATCATGACAGCGATGAGGAAAATGAAAAAAATCTCGGAGTAAGTGGAAACACTTTGCCCTTATGTTTCTCATCTTTTCAATTTCTGAAAAGAAACTCTAGGCCAGTTGTAAATAGTGAAGACAGAAAATTCTCTGATCAACCAGTTGAAGATGACATTGTTGATATGAAGGTTGTTGTAAACCCATAATTGCAACCCTTGACCTACATTGATTTTCAAATTCTTGATGAAAGCTTAGAGCCTGAGGCAAATTATGAGTTAATAAAAAATAACTCTATACCATTAAGCTTTAATTCATTTTAGTTTTTGAAAAAGAATCTTAGTATATGCTAAAGGATAAACACACAAAAAATCAAGAAGTTGCAGTGGAACCAATACAACAGCCATTTCATTTTCTACAGGATCCAATATCAGATGTGTTGTCAAATTCTTTTTCCATCATCCAACTATGGGATAAAACATTGTTATGATATTGACATGATCAGGCAATCAACTTCATTGTCTTTTTTAGTAGAAGTTACATTACAAATCCCATCAGAACATTTACAGCCATATCAAATTTTTTTTGAGGATCTAGACAGCGTAAATATAGTACTAGATCATGAGGTTGAATTGGTTGATTTTGAACATAAGGAAATAGGTCACATTTATCATGATCCTGTAGTTGCCTATATGGAGGAAGTTTTCTTTTCAGAATACCCATTGGTTCCCAAATTCTCTGGAATTGTCCACAAACCCAGGACTTTGTGTTGTAAGGATCATGTTGGAAATCAGTATGTGTTGCTCATGCAAGTTCTATTTCTAATATTGATTAAAAACATTGAAAGAGTAGAGCTAATAGAGCAATTTCTTGACTGGATGCACTGGCATTATTGTATCATTTAGAACAACGAAATTGTCAGTAGTGTAGGGTAGGTAGCAGTTTTGATTAAGCTCAGTCATTTGAGCATCTTTTCAGTATTGTATGATTTCCAGCAGAGTTTGCATGTGATAGCATCTAGTTCACCATTCAGTGAAATCTAAGCTAGTTCAAAGATTGTAGCTGCAGTGACTCCATGGCCCAAAGAATAAAGCACTGGTCTACATGTCTAACGTCCAGTGGTTCTTAACACCTCCCGAGAGAGTTTCCATCCCTAGGTGGAGCCTATGTTGGGGTCCTATAATCATAGGTAACCTGACTCTTCAGCTGATGATTTAGTGTTTCTTCCGTGATGATGAAATATGGCTCGGTTGATTCCATTTTCCCTTCCATCCGTTTTTCTTGACCCTCCATCACCCTGCTACATCCTTCATCCACCTCTGTGCTCCCACTCCCTGTGACCTTTTGTCCCATTGAGTACGCCTTGCCTGCCACTCATCCCTAATAAACAAACTTAGGATAAAAATAGTAGGTTAATAATGCTAGTAATAAAATTTAGTATAGTTAATTCAATTAAAATAGGTTAGACTAGTTAATAATTAATTAATTAATTAATTAATAATTAAGTTAGTTTCGTAACTAAGTTAGTGTTTTATTAATTAAATATTAAATATAAGTTAAAAATAAAAACTAAAAATAAAATAAAACACAAAACCAAATCAAAGCAATATAAAACATTTAAATTAAAAGAAAAAAAAAGAAACAAATTAAATAAAAACATGTTATAAAACGTAAACAACAAACAAATATTAAAATAAAACAAAAAGTATATATATATATAAATAAAAAACAAAAAACAAAAAACAAATAACATATATTAATAAAAAAAACATTAAAAAACAAAACATATAAAAAATAAAATAAATAAATTTAAAACACTTACCTTCCCGTGCATTCCGGACCCCCCCTCCCTCACGTCCCATCAGTTCAAGGGGGGTCCGGAATGCAAACCACTCTAGAAACTTGTCTTCCCCTGATTAATTCTGGACCCTCCACCCCTAAAACCACTTACCACCTCAGGGGGGGTCCGGAATACCACTCCCCCTCTAAAACCGCCCTCCCCCCAAAACTCAAAACTGCCAGTCTTGACCAATCTTTTTCCTGAGGCAATTCTGGGTAAATGAAGATGGATTTTCCAAATCCGAGAGAGGTTTTTTCTCAAAACGGGATAAAAAACAAAAAACTCTCTTAGTTTTTTCACAGGTTCTATGCACAGGGAGAATCAAATCCATCTTCGAGACCCATTGTTTCAGCTTTTCACTTTCCTGTTGCAGTCCTGATTTTGCGGGAGATGTTTCGGTGAGATGGAGGCGAATTTAGAGAAACCGAAGGAGATTTTTGTCAAAAACATTCCAATATACAATAACCTCTTTCATTTTTTCCCCATGTGTCAGTATTAAAGATAAACAAATGTCTGTTTGGACCCCTTTTTTTGCAAAAATTCAGCCTGTCTTTCATTGCGGACAGTTCCAGATTTTTGAGGATTTCTTGCTATTTTTGGCCGAGGTGGTTGAATTTGACCTTGGGAACTTGAGGAGAGTCTTGTTTATATATTTTATGGAATCAAATGTGTAGGGGTTTATCTCACACACAAGCAGGCTATGAGCACTGTAACTTATATCAAGAGATTTTCCAGAAATATAAAGAAATGTTTCACAGGATTCCTACATGTTAGCTATTGGTGAATTTTTTCCCTTGTTGTTGAATGTGTATCTACCTTTGTTATCATTGTGTTTTCTGTCTGATATTTTTAAAAGGAGTTAAATTTATAGGATTTATCTTTGCATACCCTGTTTTCTGACTTTTAAAAATCTAAATGTTTGTCTTCTGATGTTATAGTGAAGAAATTCTTAAATGCTTCTTTACTGTGAATGGTAATCTCACCTTTTATACTAATCCATCGCTTATTCCCAAAGAATCTAATAGTTTCATTATCTCTCCCTGTGAAAAGAATTCTTATAAACTATTCTTTGATCTCTATCTTTATGAACAGATGCCATAGCTCAATGGAAGCGTGAAACCTTTTCTAGCCAATCTACAGAAAAATCCAAGAACAAATCCTATGTTCTGTGTAACTAGCCTACTATCCTCTTCAAACAAAGTTATATCAAATAGAGAGATCCTTCTCTGAGTCTTGGAGGGCTAGATCCAAGACTCAAAGTGGTTTTTATGTTTCCTCTGTGACTACCTTCATATCCTTGGGCAAATTACAGAGTGCTAACAGGCACACCTGAAAATAAAAAAAGACGGGGAAATGAAAAGGAAAAAGTGTGAAAAGCGACAAGTATGATCATGAATGGTACGATGACACATCAATGAGAACACCTAGTAGAAACAAATTCCCAAAGGGTGACCACTTACTAGGGAACAATTTCAACCACCAATGTGAAATAGGGAAAAGAGAATAATTTCCAAGCAGATGTTCTATAGTAAAAAAAAACATTAAATGAAACATACTCAAATGCCTCAAGTATTAAAGTGACACTTACTATAATACTTGACTTGTACCTCATGGAGAAAGAGCCATTGTATTCTGGAAATGGGTTGATGTGGTGAATGACATGATGATGATCTGGAGAAGTGTGGTGGTGAAGTGGGTCTTCATCTGTGTAAGTGGACATCACAAGTCAATCCATACCTTGACACTCCACGTTTGAAACCTAAGGGCCTTAAGACATCATCTCCTTAGTTATCCCTAGAAATGGGGGATAACATGACTCATAGTAAAATCATAATTGGACATGTTATTTAGATGATAATACAATATATGTCAATTGGGTATAGCCTAATGGTTGTATGATGGAGTGTTATACTTCCCACCTAGATATTGTTCTCATAAGTGACATAATAGAGATTAAATATTTTACAAAATTTATTTCACCTTAAATATGATCCTCAAAATGAGAGGAAGAAAAATATCGAGGAACCTACTATCTCTATTTAGATGGAAAGTTATTGAGGAACCTATTGTACCTATCTGAAATAATGGTACATGGTAGCCCAAAATGCACCCAAATATTCTCAAACAAGATCCTAGTAGTGGCCTTATATGTGATACTCTTTTTACATGGTGCCAAAATAGCCATCTTAGAGAATTGATCGACGACCACAAAGACACAATCATGACCATGTTTGGTGGAGGGAAAACCTGACATGTAATCCATGGAGACTAAATCCCAAGGATTATATAGAGTATGGAGATGAGTGTGAATCCCTTGATTCTTGATGGATGGTTTAGGAGTGGAAAATGCAATGCACAACTTGATATATTGGTTGACGTCCTGTCAAAGCTTTAGCTAGTATAAATACTTCTAAAATACTGCTACTATCTTATCCACACTAAAGTTCCCTACCACTCGAAGGTAATGTGCCTCCCAAATTATCTTTTCCTGCTTGATTGAAGGAACATAAAGATGGACCAGATAACACAAGAGCACATCCTGGAGGTGGAAGTCTAGGACTTGTTTTCCTACACTTAGTGTCTGATAAATAACATCAAATTCAGAGTGATTATTGTATAATTATGAACATTTGGATGTATCATGCCCAAAATAGTTAATAACTATGGTTAGTTTCACAATTAGGAGCCAACTGAGCTAGTCAAAAACATGGTTGGCACTCATCTTCGTATACTTAATGTTTAATTGGAATTGTTGTAGATATGTGGAAAACCTACGATGGAATTCATTTTACAATTATCCTTTTGTCTTCATGAATTTTAGAGTATTCTCATCAATGTGGATGATAATTTCCTCTTCTAGAATATAATGATTCCACTATTGACATTCCTGCATAATGGAGTACATATCCTTGTCGTCGGTGGGATATTTGCAAACAAAATTATATAGAGTCTCATTATGATATGCCATTGGATGTCCCTATCGAGTGAGGACTGCATTGATATCATAGGCATATGCATCTGTCTCAGTCTCAAATAGTTATTGTAGGCATGATAATGTGGGGATTGTTGTGGAGTAAAGGTAGTGTTTCAAATCATGAAATGATTTCTATCATGATTCATAATAAAACAAATTGTCTTTATCTCCACATTTGGTCACTTGACTAAGGGGCCAATAAATATGAGGGAACCCCAACATGAACCTACAATATAAGTTGGTGAGGACCAATAAGCTATAAATATCCGTCATATTTAGTGGGGCTATTAAATCATGAATGGCTTGGATCTTTATTGCATCCACCTACACTACATATTTATCCACAATGTATATTAGGTATTTAATTCTTTGCATGGAAAATGAGAATTTTTCAATATTAGAATATAACATGTTCTACCGTAGGGTGCTTAAGACCTGCTAAATGTGTTGCAAGTGTTCTTTATAGGACCGAGTGAAGATGAGGATGTCATCCAAATATATGACTATTGGGACATGATTTTGGGAACTACAAAACGTGCACAAAGGAAGTAAATATAGTTGGCACACTTTCAGTGATCAACACATGCAAAAGAAGGAAGACCGTTGGAATTCATTAGGAATTTTGGGTCCATCAATATGGGCTAAGCCCTATTGTAATTGTATAAATATTTAAGGGATTTGGGATATAAAGTAATATATGTGTGTAAGGAATAGTATGAGAGTATGTGAGTGTGCAACGTATGCAAGTAAGCAAGAGTAAAGAGAGACATGGAGGGATATGATAACTATAAGGGAATAATGTATGAGCGTAATGGGAATATTTTGTAATGGATGTTCTGAATAATATAACAAGAAGTCAGTTGTTGTGGACATAAACCGTATTAGGTGAACAACGTTAAATTATGGTGTCTATTTGATGTGATGTGATTGTTCTATTTATTGTGCATATGATATATGTTCTATTGCTATGAATATGTTACATGTTATTATGTTTCTGCGCACCTGATATAAGGTATAGTGAACAAATTATATGTATGATGGTTATAAGGACTACCTCGTGTCCCCTCATAACTGTAGAAACCTAATTCCTAAATTTCCCATAGATACCTCAAGTTAGACTTCAATTGCTTGTGGGTGATGCCAGAAGGGTTGGTATCTGAGAGTTTTGTTGGTGAATTCATGTTGAACCCTAGGTCTTCCCACTACACACCAACAATGACGAACCTGAAGAAGTGGTTGCAAAGGTATGTATTTACAAAATTACATGATATTTTCTTTATGGAATTACCGACATTTTTGGCTAAGTGGTTACTAAGGTTAGATGAAAAGAATAGAAAATTCTGAACTATTTTTCTGAGGAATTGCACCCCTGAGTTGATCCATCAAGTTAATACTATAAGTAATTGGATCTCGCACGTAGTTGATTTTTGGATGGATAGTGTATAAGGGGGTTATATTACTGAGTTTTATAGATTACACCCAGTCATATAGTGTTTCTAAGGGGGAGTTTGTAAAAGGTCTGCGTGGAAGATATTTTAAATCACTATCTACTTGGGTGAAGATGTTGTTGTGTGATAAGGGGTTTATGAAGTTGGAATCTGATCACCCTAGTATCTAGGCACCTTCACATGCATAGGGGGACTAGGGGATGACCCAAGAATGTTCTGATTGTATGGAAGAGAGGGATGGAGGAAAAAATAAATAAGGAATGGATGGGATGAGAATGTTGAGAGAAGAAGAAGGTGCAACTGAAGAAGAGATTGGATTTTTATGCAGTGGATTTTTTTTTTGCTATAGTAAGAAGAGGAATGTGGCTAATAGAGAAGGAAAACAATGTGATTTTGAGGAAAGGAACATTCGTTAGTTCTCAAGATCAAAGGAATATTGTGCACGAAAGAGGAAAAAGATCATCGACTTAGTCCAATAGAAGGAGATCCATTACATCCCACTCAAGCCAAACTCTGTGTCAAACCCATGATCCTAGGTACATCTCTAAGGTATGAGGTAAGATTTGAAACTTTATCACTTATATTTATTGAAGGAAGTAAATATAGTAGTAAAGGTAGTCAGAGTAGTGGAAGTAGTACGACAACCCAGACTCATTTTGGGACACCGAGGAAGAATATTGCACAATACACAATGGCGAGAGTAGACCCCATGTTAAGAATTCATGTCTTCCATGGAGGAGGAACATAATTTTCAGAACAACACTTATTTTTCTATCAAGAAATATGGAGCATGAAGCAGGGCCATGATGACGATACAAAAATAGTGCAATTAGTGACGACATTCAGAGAATGTGCATTACTCTAGTATATGAATTATCAGTCCACTGCACCTGTGGGACAATCCATAATGTTGAGAGACATCAAGAAATCCATGTTAAAGGAATTACAAAAACCAAATTCTAAATCACAGTGTATTACAGATCTAAAAGAGATGAAACGGTTGCAGAAATAATTAGTATGGGATTTTGATCAAAGATTCAATATATATATGGATCAAATGACCTTCCAGATTCCATATGAGCAACATAGGGAATGGTTCGTTGCAATATTGTTACCACATATACACTATCCATTGACGCTATATAAGAATACATCACATTTAGAAGCATTAGAGATCACCATGAAATTGGAAGCATCCCCTATAGGAGAGAATGGTGTAGGGATGGCTCAAGTTCATTTGCAGTTAAAAGTATTTACAATTCAGTTGTCAGAGCTTCCTAAAGGGAAGGAAAAGCACGAGGAAGTCTAGTGTATTACATGCATAAAGGAAGGTCATCATAAGAATGAGTTTCTAGCCTTTAAATATTATTTGGCTATAGGAGATCTGAATCCCATGGACACTGGAGGAGGGGTATTGTGTGAGATATGGAAAATAATGGGTCATTACCTAACCACTTGTCCATTGATGAAAAAATATTAGGGCATTGCAAAAATATTATTTTGTATTTTTTGTAAGTTTCTGGGACATGACAAAAAGGATTTTCACACACTCGATATAATGATAGAATGCACAATGGATGCATACAAAGTTCAAGGAGAATATGGAATGGAAGGATGTGTACCAAAATATAATAATATGAGGGGATATAATCAAGGAGGAAGAGGAAGATTCAGAGTTCGGGGATGGGGAGTATTCAATAGAGGAAGAGGACTGGTCATCTTCTATAATTGTAACCATCCTAGACATTTGGCATGAGATTGTCATAATCCTTGTACAACGTGCACATACTGTATACAATTGGATCATGTGATGGAATATTATCGATAGATAATCATGAAGTGGAAGGAAACGAGGAATCGAAATGTTTAGATGATAGCGAAAGAAGAGCACGACGATCGACCAAGGGTAGTAGAAATTACATGCAGAGTAGCAAGAGCAGGAGTTGATGTGATGAAATAATGAATTTGGATTGACGAGTGGGTTAGGAAAGCAACATAACCTCCTCCAATGTTTTATCCTTGGAAAGAGAGAAGCACATATAAGAAACCAAGGAAGGAACTTCTAGAAACAAAATGGTGAGAATCAAATTCACAACATATGTAGGAAATGTCTTCAGCCTATGACCACTTGATGACAAAAGGCCAATTGAGAGGGTAAGTAATATGAATATTTTATTAAAGAGTTTTTTAGAACTAATAAAGGATGAAACTACATTAAATATGTTTTATGGGATGATCGACCAATGCACACAAGATAAAGAAGCACCTATTGCACAACAAGCAGTTAACTAGGTACAACACAGGAAAACGATGAACATGGAATTCCAACTTAATGCATACATAGGAGACTATGGTATGGATAATATCATCTTGGATGTAAAATCTGATGTGAATGTCCTTTTTAAGTAGACATGGGAGATGATGGGAAAACCAAAGTTGATCTGGTCACTAACTCAGTTGAGGATAGAAAATCGACACAAGATTGTTCCGATTGGAAGACTAATAGGATTGATTGAACATTAATATCGATGGAGTGCACAACATTGAAAATTTTGAAGTAATCAAGATAGTGGCTGATAGTAAACATTATCCAAATTTACTTGGACCTAATTGGATTTTTCATAACCAGATCATTATTGATCTCAAAAATAGACAAATGATCTTTGAAGTAGGAGACTTGAGATTTCCTATGCCATTAGATCCCACAAAAGGAAGAATATATGTGGAGCTGACAAGGGGAGGATTTAGTCCTAAAGAGATCGATAACCTTTACAATGTTACCACACAAAAAGAGGACTATGTTAATCCTACTATTGATGGTGTACTCAGTTGGTGAAGTGTCATTTCTTGCATGTCGAATTTAGAAGAAGCCTTAGAACATTGGCAACAAAGGTTAGATGAAGTATATACAAGGAGATGTGATCATATTACTTTCACATTGCATTGGATTGGAACTGAGGCACTTTATCCCCCGAAGTATCATGGAATAATAGATATAGATCCTTTTGTAAAATAATTTGAATTAGATATTCCAAATTAGTAGAGATTTCTAGCCTTAGATGTCGTGCTGAAAGTGACTCTAAAAAGGTGGTGGGTTGTGCATAAGGATATAATAGATAATTGGAAGCAATGGAGAAGGAAGTTACAGGTCAGGTTCAAAAAATAAATTTAATATACTGCACAAAATTATATTGGGTTGAGTCATCCTAGAGATCATCTTACATAGTGCACCATGACATGAAGATCAATACCTAAGAAGGAATGGATGAACTTGTTTGTACACACTCTAGATACTATTCCAAAGAATTGGTATTTGGAACTGCAAGTACGCTGAGGAACAATAGATTGGGAATATTTGACTCACAAATTCAAGGTAACTTTCAATTTTGAAGATGATGCCCCTTTGGTAGACTCAGCTATGCAGATTATCAAAAACAATATCTTTACATAAAGAGACTTGATGGTACTAGTACCCTTATCTAGTGCGCTCATATATTCTGAAACTATTCAAGAGGTTTTGGAATGCTATAATGTTGATGGAGAAGGCCAAGAGGAAAAAGAACTGAGAAATTTGCAAGTACTAGAAACTGAAGGAGAGTGCAAAGTAGAGGGCCCCGATCTTGAATATGTCATATATGCAAATCCATTTAAAACACACAAGGTGAATATTGGTATAAAGGATAATCCCAAATTCAAAAAAATAGGATATTACTCGAATGAAAAAAATGTCGAGAAGATTGTTGATTTATTGCATGAATACCATGACTTGTTACCAAATAAATTTTCAAAAATGAAAGGGATTGTTGGGGAGTTAGGGGAGATGAGGATCCCTTTGACACCAAATTCCAAGCCAGTGAAGAAAAAGATGTACCTATTAAACCCAATATATAAGCAGAAAGTGAAATTATAAACATAAAGGATGTTGGAAGCTAGGATTATTGAACCCATCACATATTCAGAATGGATCATTCTGATGGTGGTCCAAGAAAATAAAATGGGTGGAATCATACTTTGCATGGATCTATGGAAATTGAATGATGCTTGCTTACATTACCCATTTCCTAGCCCCTTTATAGATGCATTTTTGGAGAATATAGGAGGACAAGAAGCTTACTCATTCACTAATGGATTCTCTGGGCATCACTAGATTAATATTGCGTAGGAGGATAGGCATAAGACAACATTTGTGACATAATGGGGATGTTATCAGTATAAATTCATTCCTTTTAGATTGAAAACTTTGTCAACATTATTTTTCCTAGTTGTTGTCATGGATTTTAAAGAATTTATCCATCAATTCCTAGAAGTATATTTGAATTATTGAATAGTTTTTAGTTTGTTGAAGGACCATATTGACAGTCCGCTCTTGATGTTGGACATATGTAGACAGTTCTAGATTTCCTTGAACTTGAATAAGTGTATTTTTGCACACCATTTGGTATCTTGTTGGGTCATGTAGTATGTAAACAAGGACTTTTGGTTGATCCCTCCAAGATTTTTGTTATTGTTGATCTTCCACTACCTAATTCAATGCGAAAATGATGAAAAATATTGGTTCATACAAGGTACTACATAAATTTTATTAGGTGGAAATATTTTCAAAGAGGGAGCTCAAATTTAAATGGAACAAGGAATGTCAACAAATTTTGGATACCTTGAAGAAGAAATTGGTTACCATGCCCATTTTAGTATTTCCAGATTGGTAGAAGGAACTCCATGTCCACGCAGATGCATCATTTATAGCATTAGGCACATTTCTAGCTCATCCAGGGGAAGGGTATTTGGATCATGCCATTGCATTTACCAATAGAAAGTTATTTATTACTGAACATAATTACACTACTACATAACATGCAGGATTGACAATGGTGTATGCACTACATAAGTTTAGGAATTATCTTTTGGGATCACATTTTAAGGTGTACACAAATCATTCTACACTAATATACTTAGTCAATAAGACAGTGTTGGGGGGCAAGATATGTATATGGTTGCTATTATTTCAGGAGTATGATTTTGAATTGATTATGAAACTAGGAAAATTAAACTCACAACCTGACCATTTTTCGTGCATATTAATAGGGGAAGATGCAGGAAATTTGAATGATATTATATCAGATGCGCACTAGTTCAGAGTACAAGTGGTCAATGATTACTTTGAAGATATTGTCCAGTTATTTAGCATAGGATTCACACCACTCGAATTTACAATTGCATCAAAGAAGTATTAGTAGAAAAGGAAATAGATTATTATCTTATAGAAGGGAATTTGTATAAGTTATGTGCATATGGTATTCTTGAATGATGTGTATTAGAGAACAAGAGGACTATTATATTATCGAAGGAACATGAGGGAATTGCAAGAGGCTACTATGGAGGGAAAGTGATGGATCAAAAAAATTTGTGCATATAACTTTGGCGACCCACCCTCCAGAAGGATTCTAAGGAGTTATGTTAGATGTATGATGTCTGTCAGTGAGTTGGGAATCCATCCATAATAGCCGATATGCCTTTAATACCACAATTTACATTGCAGGAGTTTGATAAATAGGCAATTGGTTTCATTGAATTGATCAACCACCAACAAAAAGGTCAGGAGCAAGATATATAATTACCGTGAAATATTACTTGACCTAATGAGTTGAAGAAAAACCTATCAAATATTGCAGCTCAGAGACTCATGCACAATTTCTATTTGAAAATGTTGTTACGAGGTGTTAGAAAAATATGATTGCGAAACAATAAAAAAATATGTGGAAATAAAACACAGAAGATAAACAATACAATATAGACACAGATATATGTGGTTCACCCAGTGTTGGCTATGTCCACTCGAGAAATTCTCAGGTCCTTCCTTTTTATTATCCAACAAAATGAAGAGATACAACATACAACACACCCACTATAACTTCCTCTTCTTTATCTCACAATATCCTCTCTTAAAATACAATATTGACAATGAATACATAGCCACAATACAATTCCCTCATAAAAGAGGATTTCCTTCTAGGGAATAAAACCCTAACATAACTTCTACTGTCAGATCTATGACCTTATCATGAACGGTACATATTTACTTTGAAGTTACAATATACATTTACAAAGCGATTTTTACTTCAAAGGATTCTCCCCCGAACCCCCATGATCAGGGGACGATGTCCCCGAACCCAGGGGCTCACTTGCCCTCGAACCCCTAGCTAGGGGGATGAACTCCTCGGACCCCAAAGGGGTGAAATACCCCCCTACAACCCCTCTGCATGGAGGGGTGTACAATATTCATGGGGTATAAACATGGATGAAAAAAATAACCTTTGAATCAAAAATATAATCAAGATCCACAAACAACACAAGGTTTGGATTTCTGAGTATCCTTATTAGTGATCAATGGACCCAGGTCTTGAATAAAATGATTGTTGATTTGACAAAAGAATTTCAATTTAATCACCAAAATAACACACCTTATAATCATGTTGATGGGCCCAAATGACTCACTTAAACAGTTAAGGGAGAACACTCGATGACAGGTCCCGATTGGACCCACTCTCGTTTGGGGTAGTATTTCTGACCAAAATATTGTCTCAGTTTCCACGCTAAATTAATTATCTAAATATGAGTCCGAGAACCAAAGGTTCTTATATGAATTAAAATTTAAAACCAAACTAGATGATGTAATCTACAACTATTCTAAGATGTGGTCTTATACTAAACTAAAGATATCTTGATCAAGAGTGAACTAGTGAACATTAAATACAATTAGAAGTAATATTGCCTAAGTTAGAAAATTTTCATACATTCAAATGAAAAATGAAAATGATAATGTCATTTAACATACAAGTAATTGCACTCTGATTACACAACATTGTTATTGTATTTAATGAAAGAAATCAATGATAATCTAAGAACATAAGAAAGTTGTAGAAATAGTTCACACAATAATACTTACAGAACTCAAATCAATAGTAAAAGAATTAAGAATAATCCCAAACACATTTACCGAAATAACTAGTCTCAAAATGCCTATTGCTCTTTAATCAATTATAAGTAATAGTATCATCTGACTGTTAAAGTTCAAAATTCCTTTTACATTTTCATTCCTCTCTTTTATATAAGAGATGAGGTGCCTTTCATGTTATTTAATAGTTGAATTGTCAATGGATAGTCATGACGCTTCAGTTCTCCTTTCCAATTGGGACGTTAAAATTATTATGAAAATTGATTAAATTTCAAAGTCAGGTTACAATGATAAAAAAGGGTGCGATGGTCACATGTTTTCGATGAATCATTTCCACATCTTAAAATCCCCAATAATAGTCTTTACTCTTCCGACCTATGTTATTTCAAGATTTGTTTCCCTATTGTAGATGGGGGTAATAATTTTTATCTTAAGTATATGTCTTGGTTTTCTTTTCTCTTGCTACCTTTCTTGGGCTAACCCAGGTTCATGTCTATCATAGTTTCCAAAAAAAACCCTTTAAAATCTATCAACCCCTCTAGTAAACCAGAAGGAAACGTAGTACATAGAGTGCACTGCACATTCTCACCCGAGATAGTTCTACTGGTGGCTGCAACGCTCAGGTGCTTGCATCCTGGGAATGAGTGGGGATCTAGGATTAAACTCTATGACCTTCATTTGTTACTTTAACATTTATCTTATATTGAATACCTTGTCACTCTTATTCATGCATGTAAAATAGAAGATCTAACTAGTCATTCATGCATTCATCTAACTTCTAATCATTGACAGTAAAGGAAATACACAATATTCAATCACATAACACATGATCTACCACGGTTCACCCCTCTTGGGCTACGTACAAAAATATTTGGCTACACGCCTAAGGTAGACACACATGCAGGAAAAACAACATGTGTAATGCAGACACACATTCTGTGAATGAATTCCCAATAGCACCTTATGCCATTTGTTACCATCGAATCTTTACTCGATTTCAAAATCCAACTGCCTACCAGAATGAGCTTATACTACTAACTCAGGGCTTCACATGTATTCTTGGATCTGAATTTATGAGCTCACATGTGAATTAAATCTCCCCCTCTTCCACATGATTACATTCCACCATAGAGTGGGTGCATTCTTGGCGTATATTTCCATATACAACATAATTGAATTCCATGCTCCAATTGTACCTGCAGGGATTGCAAACCTGAAAGGCCTTATTTGCATGAGCAGATCAGACACGCATGAGGGAGTGGTCTGAATGCCGCAAATTTGAAGTGGAAATCCCATATGGATCTTACTTCTTATGGCGTCATGGGGATTTCTAATTGACCCCCATAGAGCATGCACTTTGTGATTAGAGTTCTTCATTAATTAAGTAATTTGGTGATGGGACAAATTCCCATTAAATATAATTATCCATTTTTCCAATGTAATTGTTGAGTTGGCTTGTGAGCTAGAAAAGCAATTGTTCCCCCTTCTGACATGGAAAAATGGTACTTTGTAAATACTTAATATTTCAAAATTGTTTTTTTTTATAATGTTACTCTAGCTATACTTCTGAGGTGTTCCTTTGATTAAGCTTCTTATGGTGTTTTTGGAATCTCCCACCATGTTTAGTTGTTGCAGTTGCAAACCTTTGGCTAACTTTATTTTTTTATCTATGTGTTTGAGAATATTCTAAATATAATTATAATATAATTGTTCTTGAAACATTTTTTATATCTCAATATAATGTGTATTT